>JAXIVJ010002449.1:0-109330 GCA_036785665.1 Chirona hameri
GACCGTAGAAGGGTTTATCTACCACTGTTATAGCAGGCATGTTTTGCCATCTACTTACATCAATACAAAGACATAAAATAATGACTGTGATGTTTAATAAACAAGCTATTGATGAAAACCTGAGAACACTTTTCACGCAAACACCCTGTATAGTCTGTAAATGAGGAGGGAGGTCTGCGGTGGACCAAGGGCTATTCATCCGGTACGTGCAAAACTACTAACAGTCGTTCTTAAGCATGTATGCTATTTCCAACTCAATCGGTCTAGTAGTGTCCGATAACTGAAATGCGGTGTTGCACGTGTTGCACGTGTTGCACGTGCACGCGTACATGTTGATGTACACACCGACACACGTGTAAAGCAGCTAACAGTCTAACCCTAGTCTGCACACAAAATCGCAACGCAATGGACCCAGTAGTTTCGGGAATGTAACGTTTTAGTCAGCATGGCATGGCATGTGCGCGCGAGCCACGACAATTCTGATTTTGCATTTGTAATTGCTAGAATGCCAGTCAGAAGCAGCACACCGAATTTTATCTTAGTCAGCCCAGTAGTTTCTGAGATACGTCATAGGGGTGTAACCGGTCACCCATACCTCGTGCACGTGCTCACGTACCCTGTAACGCTGTAAGTAACGCAACGTACCCTGTAACGCTGTAAGTAGCGCAACGTACACTGTAACGCTGTAAGTAACGCAACGTACCCTGTAACGCTGTAAGTAACGCAACGTACACTGTAACGCTGTAAGTAACGCAACGTACACTGTAACGCTGTAAGTAACGCAACGTACACTGTAACGCTGTAAGTAACGCATCGTACACTGTAACGTGCGCTGCAAGTCTAGAGGCTGAAACACAGCACATCTTACGTTTCGCAGGCAAATCGCGTCTCGTAGGCAATCGCGTCTCGCATCTGGGCGTCTCTCCCGTATGATAAAGCAGTATCATCATTTAACATGATTTTCAGGCAGCATCCGGGTTTGACATACCCTACGTTCGCGCGTGCCACGCGCTACGCTACCACCCATATATCAGAATGCAACATGCCAACAGCAACATTTATTTCATGGGGCTTTCGAATGGCTAAGAGCCGACGACAATCGTTGAGTAGTGCCAAAGCTATCAGCTTCTGAAAAGCGTCCGTACGGCCTAGCCGGGCCAGTCAAATATAAATGTGTATACTTAGTTGAGGAGAAACCTCACTGGCGCAAGTAATTAGACTTAGACAAGGGGTGGGCAATAGAGGTGCCACTTCTCAAGCCTGTGGCTACCCGCCCCGCCCCGCAAACCCCCTTCAACTACCCGCCACCACCCACTTGCCTATATAGGCTGCCAGCTACCCCGGAAGTACCCACAAATAACATTTATTACTTTTTAGAAGTTTTAGGACAAAAAATATTTCATAAAGAAAATACAACTTTTCCCTAAAGCCTTCCTTAACCCTAAAAGCTATACAACATCATAAGTCACTAAAAACAAGTTGACACAATATGTATCATTAAATGAAGAGTCTACTGGATCTGTAAAAAAAAAAACTGGAAAGCATCATGTTGGGTCAAAGTAGGCAAGGACTGCCTCATGGTAGCTCACACACCAATAATCAGTCAATATCAAAGTTTGTGCATAAATGGTGTGATACAGCAACTAGATATTTCTTGCAAGAAAAACAAGGAAGCAAGTTCTGTGCTATATGATCTCTTATTTTGCAAGACACATCATACATTCATGCAAGAGAACAGATACACAAATGGTATTCATAAGAACAGGCACTTTGAGCATGACAACTAGAACCTGGGCCTTCTGGAAAATATTGGAAAGCATGGTTTAGGTAATACAAATTATGTATGCCTAATGCCCAGCCTTTCAACCCATACTATCAATGGATTACATTGCTTATTGTTTCAAGCCTTTCAAAATATGTTGCTGATCTGAAAATTATTTGGATTTATGCCTATGTTCAAACTTCAAAGGTACGCATCACTTGCTTTAAGGTTAAAGAGGAAACCAAATACCAAAAATACTTTGAAATATTTCCCATACACCAAATAAAATATATTGACAATGACATACAATTTTGCTTACTGTTTCTGTACGGGCTGTACTCGTTACGATTGTCTCCTCTGCGCCAAACTGCTATGAATGTTTTTGCTATCTCATGCTATCTGAATGTTTTAGGAGATTGGTGATGTTCAGTGGTTTGGAACATGACTGTCGATGTTTTCCTATGAGGCCCTTATGTCATTGTTTTGGGTTGCACTTAGCCTGTTAGCATTGTGACTACTCTTCCAGCAACCAGACTTGGTGCTGTTTTGGTCTTCTCTGTTTGTGACCCTGACAGCTCAGGTCTGATACACTACAATGTCGGGGGAAATTGTTTAGGAATATTTTGCAAGAAGTGTGCATCTTGATGTGAAAGCAGTCAGAGCCTTACTTGTTGTTAGTGTTCGCTTAGACTAGTTGTGCAGTGTTCATTTGTATCAACATGAGATTGTTAAATAGATATCGTATGTCAGACCGGGTATATTAATACGAATGCTTAATTATCTTTGCTATCAATATGTCTGCCATTAAATAACTCATTTTTGCAATGTTCAACTGTTTTGTATTGATCTCTTTGGTCACTAACTGAGGTGCATATTATGGGATGATTGAACTCGTATGTGTTCAATCATCCCATCGAAATTCCTGTGTTACTTTATAAATGTATGCAAATTTTGCTACCCGCTAACTACCCGCTTCAGCCAAATGATTGCTTGTGCTACCCGTTACTACCCATGCGGGTAGCAACTACCCGCATCTGGCGGGTAAGCGGGTAGAAAAGTGGCACCTCTGGTGGGCAGGACCACTTCACAGCACTGATGACGAGTTTATACCACCAGGCCGACCCCTTCCCTACTATCTGACCGCTACTTATCTGACATTTCCAAGAGCGTGCCATGGAGGCGTCTTGGGGGCAATAAGGCGACCGATAACACACCATGCCACCACCACCCCTCCCCTCCGCGGCACCAGGCAGGGCGAAGGGAGGGGGTCCGGCCGACCACCCGGGCGGCGGTGACATGGAGGGGTGGCTTCCGGCTGGACCGCCGCCCGTTGGGAAGCGGCGGCGATAGTGACAGGAGTAATAACAGTGACTTTCTCCATGGACAGACACTGGACACGAACAGTGTACACACAAACCCCCAGTTAGTTATTCCACTGACAAGACACACACACACATATATATATATATATATATATATATATATATATATATATATATATATATATATATATATATATATATATATATATATATATATATATATATACATATATATATATATATATATATATATATATATATATATATATATATATATATATATATATATATGTATATATATATATATATATATATATATATATATATATATATATATATATATATATATATATATATATATATAGATAGATAGATAGATAGATAGATATATATATATATATATATATATATATATAGATATAGATATAGATATAGATATAGATATAGATATAGATATAGATATAGATATAGATATAGATATAGATATAGATATAGATATAGATATAGATATAGATATAGATATAGATATAGATATAGATATAGATATAGATATAGATATAGATATAGATATAGATATAGATATAGATATAGATATAGATATAGATATAGATATAGATATAGATATAGATATAGATATATATATATATATATATATATATATATATATATATATATATATATATATATATATATATATACATATATATATATATATATATATATATATATATATATATATATATATATATATATATATATATATATATATATATATATATATATATATATATATATATATATATATATATATATATATATATATATATATATATATATATATATATATATATATATACCTAAAATATGCATAGACACATATATGCATCTGCACGGGTATATGCAAAAGGCATGATAACGTAGAGCATACCCGATAAGAGTGTACTTCTTATTTAGCACTTGCAGCATTGATTTTGTAACTAAGAACTAAATGAAACATCTCCGGTGCAAGAGTATCATCCAAACCAAGTTTTGCACCGTGTTGCCAGCGGCACGAGTCACCGAGTCGATGACATAACTTACGGGTTTAAGCTTAATTTCTATTTATCGGATTGCTGTTATGAGCAATATTGATATAATGATTCGCTCGGGTTGGCAGCAAATGCCCATATAAAAAACAATCCTTGCTAAATATTCGTTTGTGCGGCTTCTCTAGGACTAATGCCAATTAATTAGCTTGCAAATTCTCTGAAGCATTTCTCTGTAGTCTCCCTGTAGCATCGTCGTTGGCTCTTCGGAAGCCGCACAGGCGAACATTAAGCTAGATTTGCTTGCAATTGTCGTTTTTGCTTCAATATAAACACAGGCTACGACGTTGGGCTGTATTTCGCTTGGCCAGACCTCGCCAGATGCAGCCAGTAATATATAGTTACCAACATACGGCAAACAGATCCAGCACACGACTAGCGGCGAATACATTCAGCTAGGACACCTGGAACACAGATCCTGTGCTGAAGCCGGGAGCAGAGCACGCGGTAACCGAGCAACTCTTATGATCATCCCGGCACAGGGACTGCACAGACTCCAATCAACCAGTAAAAAACGCCCTTTATTGGGTCGATAACCGAGCGGGCGTTTTTTCTGTAAAACCCGCGCCCCTGCTGGGGTCTCCAGCCGAACGCGCCCCTTGGGGAAGTGCGCCTGTGCGCGTGTGCGCGTGTGCGCGCGTGCGGGCGGGCGTGCGGGCGTGCGTGCGTGCGTGGGGGTGTGGGTGTGTGTGTCGGTGTGGGTGTCGGTGTCGGTGTCGGTGTCGGTGTGGGCGTGGGCGTGGGCGTGGGCGTGGGCGTGGGCGTGGGCGTGGGCGTGGGCGTGGGCGTGGGCGTGGGCGTGGGCGTGGGCGTGGGCGTGGGCGTGGGCGTGGGCGTGGGCGTGGGCGTGGGCGTGGGCGTGGGCGTGGGCGTGGGCGTGGGCGTGGGCGTGGGCGTGGGCGTGGGCGTGGGCGTGGGCGTGGGCGTGGGCGTGGGCGTGGGCGTGGGCGTGGGCGTGGGCGTGGGCGTGGGCGTGGGCGTGGGCGTGGGCGTGGGCGTGGGCGTGGGCGTGGGCGTCGGCGTCGGCGTCGGCGTCGGCGTCGGCGTCGGCGTCGGCGTCGGCGTCGGCGTCGGCGTCGGCGTCGGCGTCGGCGTCGGCGTCGGCGTCGGCGTCGGCGTCGGCGTCGGCGTCGGCGTCGGCGTCGGCGTCGGCGTCGGCGTCGGCGTCGGCGTCGGCGTCGGCGTCGGCGTCGGCGTCGGCGTCGGTGTCGGTGTCGGTGTCGGTGTCGGTGTCGGTGTCGGTGTCGGTGTCGGTGTCGGTGTCGGTGTCGGTGTCGGTGTCGGTGTCGGTGTCGGTGTCGGTGTCGGTGTCGGTGTCGGTGTCGGTGTCGGTGTCGGTGTCGGTGTCGGTGTCGGTGTCGGTGTCGGTGTCGGTGTCGGTGTCGGTGTCGGTGTCGGTGTCGGTGTCGGTGTCGGTGTCGGTGTCGGTGTCGGTGTCGGTGTCGGTGTCGGTGTCGGTGTCGGTGTCGGTGTCGGTGTCGGTGTCGGTGTCGGTGTCGGTGTCGGTGTCGGTGTCGGTGTCGGTGTCGGTGTCGGTGTCGGTGTCGGTGTCGGTGTCGGTGTCGGTGTCGGTGTCGGTGTCGGTGTCGGTGTCGGTGTCGGTGTCGGTGTCGGTGTCGGTGTCGGTGTCGGTGTCGGTGTCGGTGTCGGTGTCGGTGTCGGTGTCGGTGTCGGTGTCGGTGTCGGTGTCGGTGTCGGTGTCGGTGTCGGTGTCGGTGTCGGTGTCGGTGTCGGTGTCGGTGTCGGTGTCGGTGTCGGTGTCGGTGTCGGTGTCGGTGTCGGTGTCGGTGTCGGTGTCGGTGTCGGTGTCGGTGTCGGTGTCGGTGTCGGTGTCGGTGTCGGTGTCGGTGTCGGTGTCGGTGTCGGTGTCGGTGTCGGTGTGTGTGTGTGTGTGTGTGTGTGTGTGTGTGTGTGTGTGTGTGTGTGTGTGTGTGTGTGTGTGTGTGTGTGTGTGTGTGTGTGTGTGTGTGTGTGTGTGTGTGTGTGTGTGTGTGTGTGTGTGTGTGTGTGTGTGTGTGTGTGTGTGTGTGTGTGTGTGTGTGTGTGTGTGTGTGTGTGTGTGTGTGTGTGTGTGTGTGTGTGTGTGTGTGTGTGTGTGTGTGTGTGTGTGTGTGTGTGTGTGTGTGTGTGTGTGTGTGTGTGTGTGTGTGTGTGTGTGTGTGTGTGTGTGTGTGTGTGTGTGTGTGTGTGTGTGTGTGTGTGTGTGTGTGTGTGTGTGTGTGTGTGTGTGTGTGTGTGTGTGTGTGTGTGTGTGTGTGTGTGTGTGTGTGTGTGTGTGTGTGTGTGTGTGTGTGTGTGTGTGTGTGTGTGTGTGTGTGTGTGTGTGTGTGTGTGTGTGTGTGTGTGTGTGTGTGTGTGTGTGTGTGTGTGTGTGTGTGTGTGTGTGTGTGTGTGTGTGTGTGTGTGTGTGTGTGTGTGTGTGTGTGTAAACTTTACTCCCTCGTATCTTCCGAATCAATGATCGCAGCGAGACGCGAGGCGGCGGTCGAAAGCTCTTAATGAGACTAATCTAACGCATACCCGAAATTATTAAAAATAAGATCACATGTCAGGTAACGGTCAGGTAAAAGGTTAATATATTTTTGTTTTAGTTGAAGGGCCATATTTCCATTGAAAGCCTTATATTACGACTATTATGGCACACAAATCACGCAAAGGTTTATCATGTGTGCATCATCTACATCTACATCTACATACATCTTGATCTACCACAATACCGAAAGTGAAATTTTGAGCAAAGGTCAAGGTCAAGGTCAGGTCACAAAAGGTCACTATTGGCAAGATGTCTACGAAAGTCCTGCGACACATGTTTTATGTGTTATTTTACCCGTATATTTTCGATAGAAGTAGCCATTTTTACAACCTGACGGCATATAATGACCCTTCGTGAAGTTAAGGTCGTCAGGTCATGTAAGGTCAAAATTTGAAATTGATTAATCTAAACAAAAAAGGCATGCTTCTAGACCAGTTTTGTCTCATCAATACATAGGTGGCATTTATTTGTCCGTATCTGGTCAATAAAAGCAACAAAAAAACGCAACTTCAACAAATGACGTCATGCGTTACTTATACCTAGGGAGCCATAAGTCAGCCAGGCTTTATACTGCAGTCACTCACACAACGGTAACACCAAACCCTGGAGACTGCAGTAGCGTACACAACAGTAACACCCAACTCTGGAGACTGCAGTCATTTACACAAAGACACCGAACATTGGAGACTGCAGTAACTCACTTAGGGGCGAAACGCCAGGGGGTACCCCCCCCCCCCCCCCCCTGCACGGTCACGTAGGTATCGGACCATGCACTGGCCAGGGTTAGGTCATGTAAGGTCAAAATTTGAAATTGATTAATCTAAACAAAAAAGGCATGCTTCTAGACCAGTTTTGTCTCATCAATACATAGGTGGCATTTATTTGTCCGTATCTGGTCAATAAAAGCAACAAAAAAACGCAACTTCAACAAATGACGTCATGCGTTACTTATACCTAGGGAGCCATAAGTCAGCCAGGCTTTATACTGCAGTCACTCACACAACGGTAACACCAAACCCTGGAGACTGCAGTAGCGTACACAACAGTAACACCCAACTCTGGAGACTGCAGTCATTTACACAAAGACACCGAACATTGGAGACTGCAGTAACTCACTTAGGGGCGAAACGCCAGGGGTTAAAACCCCTGCACGGTCACGTAGGTATCGGACCATGCACTGGCCAGGGTTAAAACCCCATTATAAAAGTGACTGATTTCCTTTAACGCAGACTTCAGCGAAATTGCGTCGATTTAGGGTCAATTTTACTCGCAACTTTGAATCGAACACAGCCTGATCGATAATTAACGCTACAAACAATTATTGAACGCACAAAACCCTGTAAATCATACGTTGACGCAGACATCCCACATACATTTTTGTATACACTGCCACCAGCGAGCAGATGACCTACGTATATCGCATATCAACTCGCAGCTCCAGCCACGATGGGCCTGAATACATCGACCACAACGCAGGCCGGACAAAACACAGCACATCAACAGCGAACGAGGCGACACTTCCTACTTTAATCACGTTCAGTTAAGAAGCAGTCAAACTATGTTCAAAGGCAAGCCCTCGCCATCAGACCGGTAATCCCCCCCCCCCCCCCCCTCCAAGGATAAATCAATTAAAATCTGGCACCACCGGGACCCTTGTTGCCTATCCTAATCCCCGATTCCGACAGGGAAAGTCGCGGTGGCACTGATGTTCGACCCCTCCCCTCCCATCGCCGGGGGGGGGGGGTCTCCACTGAGGGTTATCTCCCCCTATGTCGACTACCAGCCTACCAGCCGGACACCCCCGTCCCCAGCAACTCAAACTCCGCCCCGTCTGCTGGGGAAAACCGAGTCACCACCGATAACGCTGATTGTGCGCGTCCACACATGCGCAGTGACTGCGGTTGGGAGACACGAGCGTCGCTTGCGCCATCGGTCACTGATGTCTCAGCGCGCGCAGTGTGAACTTGGGTTGTGTCACCGAGCGCAGAGTCACCAGCTGCTACGTCTAGTTCAGGCCACGAGTTGCTACGTCTAGTTCAGGCTACGAGTTGCTATCCAGTTGCTACAAGCTGCTACATCTAGTTTCTACAAGCTGCCATCCAGGTGCTGCGAGCCGCGACGTCGAGCTGCAATGGTTTGCGACGACCAGACTCCGCACATTGGCAGCAGATCGCACGCTGGGAGCCGCAGATCGCCAAATGAGGTAAGTGCTGAGATGACCAGACTCCGCACATTGGCAGCAGGTCGCACGCTGGGAGCCGCAGATCGCCAAATGAGGTAAGTGCTGAGATGACCAGACTCCGCACATTGACAGCAGATCGCACGCTGGGCACCGCAGATCGGCACATGAGGTAAGTATTGAGCATTCCCCAGGTGCAGGGGTTCTTCAACAGATTCAAAAATCGCGTTAATTAGATGGAGCGGGTAGAATGTCATAGCCGTTGTCACAGTGTATCCCGAAATGTCAAAACTACTGCCTTATTGATGCTTGGGATCCCTGCAATTCTGTGGGATCATAGTTCCATTCTGAATGCTTCTCTGATGCTACATTTCGTGCAGTGATTTACTGGGATCAAATATCCACTGCTGCATTTTGATGTGAGATCCGCTGAGATCCTTGGTCTGCATTTCGTGGAGAGATCCACTTGGATCAGGGGTCTATGTGTTTCCGGTTCAATTAACAATTATCGGTTCCGCCAAGGTTTTCGGATAGATAGGTCTAAGTAAAGAAGGTCTAAGCTGTTGAAGCACGACATTCATGCTTGTTGTTCGCACACTTTGTCATTCGTATTTAGGAACTTCTGGAGAGGGAAAGGCTGTCTGGAGTTTCTTCATTAAATCTATTGAATTTATATCAAATGCGCTAATTGTGTTTCTACGGGACTGTCTCATCGAAACCGCTTTGCTAATCAAACAACTCATACGGGCCTGTTACAGCCTTTTGAACTATCAGTAAATCACCTGCTTACTCTTGTGTTGACTTCTGCCAGAAACGCCGGTAGATTACAAAATCAACAAGTGACAAATCACACAATACATAAGACAATCATACTACCATCCTCACATGTGTTCACTTTCATTTCACGGCAGTTTTGTTAGAAGGCATTTGTGCGGACTCTCGCAGCGACCTAATGTAGTTCTGAACAAACCCCTATTCTGAAGTGAAATTCACGCGGTCGAACCGCACGAGACTCTGGGCATGCACAGGATCGATCGGCCCCAGATCAAGAACAATATCCCCGTCCAGGAACATACAAATTCGTTGGAATGGGGCACCACAATAAATTTCCCGCCGCTAGAGGCGCTGATGATCAACTGCTACCAACCGGACCGGCGTCTGTGCGTCAGAGTATAGGGCGCATTGTTTACGGCGGAGTTTTGCAAAGGTTAGAGTGGTACAGATGTGTTCAAACTTATACGAAATGTTGGTGTCTATGAGTGTATTCGAAACCTGAAAGCATTTCTCGCTGAGGTCAATCGTTTGACCTCGCGAGGTCAAAGAGTGCCCGCGAGGTCAAATATCGGGCATCGCATAACTTTTCCCCTAAATTACTTATCGAAGTAGTTTCAACGGCTAAATATTCCCACCAGCCTATAGACGGTGCACAACGAGTGAGTGATCTGACCGCCTCTGGTCACTGGTTGACCTCAGGGCACAATATAAGTTACTATTATGGCCTATGGGAGAATGACGGGGTACCGCATATCTCCCCCCCCCCAATCACTTAGAGAACCCATTCCACCACCATCGCCTTCCCTTTAACTCACCGAAGGTGCACAACGCAAGAATTAACTCCTCCAGGTTACCGTTTGACCTCAGGTCACCTGGAAAGGCGCTAATATCCATTTAACGAGCCGTCCAAATACGTATTAGTTGTGTACCGGTCGCTTGTGTTCAAACTTATACGAAATGTTGGTGTCTATGAGTGTATTCGACCACGGAAATCATTTCTCGCTGAGGTAAATCGTTTGACCTCGGGAGGTCAAAGAGTGCCACGCGAGGTCAAATCTCGGGTACCGCATAATCTTTTCCCTAAAGTACTTATCGAAGTCGCTTCAACGGCTAGATATTCACACCAGCCTATAGACGGTGCACGAGTGATCTGACCGCCCCTGGTCACTGGTTGACCTCAGGTCACAACATAAGTTACCATTGTGGCCTATGTGAGAAGACAGTGTACCGCATTTTTTTTTTCTCTCCAAAAATCACTTGGAGAAACTATTCTACCACCATCGCCTTCCCTTTGACCCACCGAAGGTAAGTTTGAACACAATCGGTCGGTAAACAACGAATACGTATTTGGACGGCTCGCTAAATCGATAGCGCCTTTCCAGGTGACCTGAGGTCAAACGGTGACCTGGAGGGGTCAAGTCTTGCGTTGTGCACCGTCCTGGTGGCTGGTGGTAATATTTAGCCGTTGAAACGACTTCGGTAGGTACTTTAGGAAAAAGTTGTGCGGTACCGAAGATTTGCCATCGCAGGCACTCTTTGACCTCCTGAGGTCAAACGATTGACCTCAGCGATAAATGCTTTCAGGGTTCAAATACACTTATAGACATCACCATTTTGCGTAAGTTTGAACACAATCGGCCGGTAAACAACGAATAAGTATTTGGACGGCTCGTTAAATGGATATTAACGCCTTTCCAGGTGACCTGAGGTCAAAAGGTTACCCAGATAGGTCAAGTCTTGCGTTGTGCACTTTCGGTGGTATAAAGGGAAGATGATGGTAGTAGGATAGGTTCTCTAAGTGATTTTGGGGACAAAATTATGCGGTACCCCGTCATTCTCCTATAGGCCATAATGGTAACTTATGCCCTGAGGTCAACCGGTGATCAGGGGCGGTCAGATCACTCGTTGTGCACCGTCTATAGGCTGGTGGGAATATTTAGCCTTTGGAACTAGTTCGATAAGTACTTTAGGGGAAAAGTTATGCGATGCCCGATATTTGACCTCACGGGCACTCTTTGACCTCTCGAGGTCAAACGATTGACCTCCGCGAGACATGCTTTCAGGTTTCGAATACACTCATAGACACCAACATTTCAACTGTATAAGTTTGAACACATCTGTACCACTCTAACCCCTTCAAAACTCCGCCGTAAACAATGCGCCCTATACTCTGACGCACAGCCGCCGGTCCGCTTGGTAGCAGTTGATCATCAGCGCCATCTACAATATAGTTTAAATTGTGGTGCCCCATTATCCGGGTCGTGCGCCATCTACACCATTATCATAAGACCAGTAGCGCCACCTAGGCAATAATCTTATCTTAGCGCCACCTACGCAGTTTCAGGGTGTTTCATGCAAGCTGGTGCCCCATGTCGACGCCCAAGGCTACTAGAGATAGACTAGAGAAAGGTTGACGTCTATGCTCGTCGATTATTTCACTTCAAAATTATTAATTCTCTTTACTTATGCCATTTAATAATATAACATTCATGAATTTCATGCATTTCATCATATACTGTTTACATTATTTTGTACTTAGATCAATACGTACTTTATTTCTCTCCTGAAGGGCTGAAAGACTAGTGGAGCAGCAGCTAATGCGTAACATTGTCCTTTTAGTCCAAAGTGTCTCATGATGTAATCTAGACAAAATACTGGGCTGGAATTGTGCTGAAAAACATATGATATGATAACAGAAGGAACGAGGCCTCACACATCACATACTTGGGCTCAGCAGAAATAGTCCATGCTTCTAAAAATATTACGTGAATGATAAATGCAGAAAAGGGATCTCATTTAACTTAGAGCATAAAGGTACTTACTTCTTCAGCTTATTCGATATTGCTTGATATTCATCAAAGAAAGATTCGCCATCACCACCCCCTGGTTCCATGTCTGAAAACACAGGAGCTAGGACAATGAATATGGTAAGTGTATTGCTACCTGTAATTTATATCCTACACACATTGGAATTTGAAGGACACACATGCCAAAAACTCAACAGCTAAGTAGTTATGCACTTATTATTCATTCAGGAAGGTCAGCTGATGTACAAACAAATATAATAATGTCACAAAACATGTTCATAGTAGTGGTGCCAATCGGAACAATCCTTTTCGTAATTCCGAATTTATCCGAAGACCGATTCGGTTTTCGGACGGACATAAGCATATTTAGTTGGACATTTTCGGACATCCAATGCCCAAGGATGGCTTGTCGCGAAAATCGCATAGTTACTTTTGTATTAAACGAATGATACACTGGATGTTTTACATTCCATATCAAAAACTTTTTTCTGCTTTCGGACAAATTTGGGACAAAAATTATTTTCGGACAGTTTCGGACAGATAGCTGACCATGGTCTTGGACATCGGTCGGACATTGGACAAATATTTTCTGAAACTGGCACCACTAGTTCATAGGTCACTTGCATGCCTGACATTGAAATATTTAGTAATAGTTATTCAAAGTAAAGCTGGGTGTGAAGTTTCCAGATCGGGTAGGTTAGACCACAACACATCCTAATACCAGACTTTGTATGCTATTGGTGATATAGTGTGTCAGTATCATCTACATCACCAATAACAGGAAAAGTCCAGTATTATGATGTGTTCAGCATTACAGTTCAGTTGGAGACACAGTAGGGAAATACTTTAAAAAATAGAGTGTTCCAAAAATAGAGCCGGTGACGTCAGAGCCTGCCATAGACATTAGTGTTTTTTTTAGGTGATTTCAGAAAACAAATTGGCTCTCTTGCCGCCCCGGTTCCATTACGGATTCTAAGGAAATGTCACTTTTTAGTTTTCTCAGTTTCGACCAATTAGTGCCGTTTCAGCCGTGCACCTTTTTTACGCCGCGCCTCCCCAAACCACTGAGTTCCAGCGCCGGCCGCCAGATGGCACTATCGGATGCAATCTAGGAAATGCTAGAGCCTCTATCCTTTTGAATTTTCCTTTTAAAACCAACACATTTGAAGCAAAAAATGCTTCGCAAACATTGGAAACCATGGATGATGCTGGTTTTAAGCTGTCCGGGAGCTCCAGCTTTAAGCACAAAGTATTGCGTCGCCAGGTCGACTATTTTTGCATTTTGGCGATAGGAAAACGCTTAAAGGGACTGCCCCACCTTTTTGAAAGTTGTCGAATCACACTTAATTGTATGTCTACATGTCAGGCGAGGTCAGCTGAACATGTTCGTGAACTTTTTTCCGATTTTTTTTTATCTTGGAAGATATTCAACTTCTAAAAAGTTTTAAGCGGAAAGTTGGGTTGGTGACGTCATATATATTTTGTTTAATAACAGGGAAATCCTTTGTGTTGCCAAATGTATGGCACATTTTTTTGGCGACATCTATTGCGCAGAAAAAGAGGTCCGTCGTTTGACCTCAGGAGGTCAAAGAGTGCCTGGCGATGGCAAATCTTTGGTACCGCACAACTTTTTCCTAAAGTACTTACCGAAGTCGTTTCAACGGCTAAATATTACCGCCAGCCACCAGGACGGTGCACAACGCAAGACTTGACCCCTCCAGGTCACCGTTTGACCTCAGGTCACCTGGAAAGGCGCTATCGATTTAACGAGCCGTCCAAATACGTATTCGTTGTTTACCGACCGATTATGTTCAAATTTACCTTCGGTGGAGCAAAGGGAAGGCGATGGTGGTAGAATAGTTTCTCTAAGTGATTTTTGGAGAGAAAAAAAATATGCAGTACACTGTCTTCTCCCATAGGCCATAATGGTAACTTAACACGCGCCCTGGAGGGGGGGGGGGGGGCGAAATCCGCCCACCCCTCCGGTTTTTCGAGGATAGCGCAAAAACGGCGGCGCGCAGCGCCGCCGTTTTTTGTATACCTGTTTGGAAATGAACTTCCCGCATTATGTAAAATTCTTGGCCTCAGGTCATCTCAGGTCAGGTCACCAGACCAGGTCACGTGATGACCTCAACTCCAAAACGTTTGCAGTAGTATCACAGCCACAGTTTTACGCCGATCAGTTTCAATTTTGCAGGACTTCATAAGGTCATAGATACCAACAATTTGTTTATCTCGGATTTCTAATATCGGTGACCTAAGGTCAGGTCAATTTTGTGACCGCCAACACGGTTTTATCAATAACTATCGACATAATGAAGATAGAGAAGAGAAAACGGTACCAATATGTTTGTCTCGTCGAGACACGTCTCCTAATATGCAATATGACCAACTTGGGTCACCACTTGACCTTGACCTGAGGTCAAATTTCTCAATTGACCTAACCCGGTCACCATGAATATGATTCGAAGCGCCTTGACAAGACACACGTGATGGCGTAAACATTATTGCTTTATCTTTATTAGGTAAAAGGTTATTGGGGGAAAACAGTTTTGGAAACAAAATCACCTTTTTGACATTCGATGACCTCTGGAGCCTAAACTATTGACCTGAGATAAAATCTGAGGACACCTATGTCGATTGCATTTTTCAATGACTTTCGATTGCTTTTTTTCCGTTTGCTGCTAACTATCATAGTTCCCGAGATATTTGGGAGTGTTCGAACCGAAGTCTTGAAAACTTGCAAATCTGACCCTTGATGACCTCCGGTGACCTCAATATTGACCTGAAAAAAAATAACGAAATACTTTCGAAAGAGCTTGTCTCGAGCTATCTAACGTCGTTTCCCGCTTGTCGCTACGTTGCGTGATTTTCGAGATCATAGGGGGGGGGGGGGCGAAATCCGCCCCCCTCCAGGGCGTGTAAATATCAGAGGCCCCCTAGGGCGCGTGTTAAGTTGTGCCCTGAGGTCAACCGGTGACCAGGGGCGGTCAGATCACTTGTGCACCGTCTATAGGATGGTGGAAATATTTAGCTGTTGAAACGACTTTGATAAGTACTTTAGGGAAAGGGTTATGCAGTACCCGATATTTGACCTCGCGGGGCACTCTTTGACCTCCCGAGGTCAAACGATTTACATCAGTGGGAAATTATTTCCGTGGTCGAATACACTCATAGACACCAACATTTCATATAAGTTTGAACACAAGCGGCCAGTAAACAACTAATACGTATTTGGACGGCTCGTTAAATGGATATTAGAGCCTTTCCAGGTGACCTGAGGTCAAACGTTGACCTGGAGGGGTTGGCTGTTGGCGCCACCACTTTCTGAAAGTTGTGGGCACAGAGGCATTCCAAAGTACCTAGACTATTTCCATAGACATAATGTTAGAATCTGAAAATGTTAGGAGATGTGTCACTATTGTCCCCCACTTCAAACAACCATGGTTGTTTACCCTAACCTACCATAGCACAGGACATGTCCAGTGGCATACCCAGGATTTACTCCAGGAGGGGGCAATTTTTGCTCAGGGGGCATAAAGTACCACCACCAAAAATAACTCACCGGATTTGGCCCACTATATTTTTAAAAGGGCATATTTTCACCATTTTTCTCTTACAAAAATAAAAAATCATTCATTTTTTCGACCAAAGGGGGCATGTACAGACCTTCAGGGGGGGGGGGGGAATTGCTCCATTTGCCCCTCCCCTTGTGTACGCCTATGGGCATGTCAAAATATAACTATTTATGCTATTTGAGGTGTATTTATGCTTCAGGGAATCCACACCACCAATAGCATGACATTCTTGTATTTAGACATACCTGTGCTTATGGTAGTTTAGTTTGTCCTACATCAGCATCATTATCTTGTTTTGCTTGATTCCAAACCACTTGCAATACTTACCTACCTACTCGGCCAGGGCTGGGAGGAAAATCCTTGCAATATTATGAAACTGAAACTATGGCTTGATTACTCTTCTAAAGAAAACAAAATCAAATGAATATACCAGCGAGAAGGAAATATTATATTACAACAACGGTAACACGCATAGAATAGTAATGAAGCAACGGTAATTCAACAATTATATTACAAATACCTATAATAGCCCCTGATAATAGCTACCTACCTATCATTCATCAATGCATGACGTGCACCAAATATGTATGAAATGTTTACACTAAGGGATTGTCGCACATGCGCCATAGATGGTTCAAGACAGTGAAAACTTTCTGTTTTCCGCTTTTCTATGTATTTTCGAAAGTAGCTTTTACAAAATTGTTTGTTGAAATTAATGTTGTAAATATTTATTAACATTAAACTATAATATTGATTGGAAAGATACAAGACTGATACACTTTACAATAAGATTTTATGTTTTGCTTTCTTGCCGCCAGTTTCGTTGCCATCATTAATTAACAAGAGTTGTTTTGGCTTAATGTTCCGTGTGTTACGTGGAATGTGATGTCGTAGTTATCATGTATATGGAATAGATACCTTGCTAAATTAAGGTATTTCATCCTAATGATGTCATATGCTGATAGAAAATAGTTTTTCCGGCAACTTCCCTGGAGCGATATCACCACATCACTGTAGTTAGGCATTGGGTATTGTATTTATCACTTATAGACAATCGACATATGTGGCGAGCATTATTTGCCAAACTCAAGCATATGGGGAAAGATTAGTAACGGGAGTTTGAAATCAATTTCCGTACCAATGGCTGGTTAAGCTTGTTCGTTTTGGGTATATTTCACTTGAGCCTATGTGAGAATTGCATTTAATAATTTTATCTACTCAAATTACAATGAATGTGGGCCCTCATTGTCTGTTGAACTCACCTGGTTAAACTCACCTGGTTGGCCTCCCCACCATTGACCACTCAAGAGGTGATGAGTGCTGTTCACAACGTGATGAGAAGGAAGGCCAGAGCAAAGAGACACAATCTCCTGTGTCTTATTCTAACAGTATCCAATCAGTGAGGTCAGTTTGGAGAAAGGAGACCAAAAAGTGTGTGCATGAAGTGGGTACATACAATGCACTATTGTGGTCAAGTAGAAGGTTCATGCAGAGAGAAAATCATAATTAAAATAAAATAGACAGATCCTAAGAGTTGTGACTAACTTGCTTCACTGAGAAAAAGCAGAAACAGATCTTGTGTGTGCCTGTCTACTGTGAAGGAAAGAACAAAACCACAAAAGACAGCCTGATCCCCAGTGCTTCTAGCCATGCCCATGCTTGAAAAGGACAGGGTGCATGCCAGGGAATCTTCTACCTACAACTATGGATATGCTAGGCAGAACAAATACAACAAACAAGAGGAAGGGCAGTTGGGGACAGGATGTAGAAGAGCCTAGGGTTTGTATTCATAGGGACCACAAGAGACAGAACCCTGGAGCTTCTAACCCTTCCCTTGCTTGAAAGGGACAGGGCGCACACCAGGGATCTGATACCTTCTAGGTCTGCTAGGAAGAAGGAAGAAAATAAAGTGAAGAGGAAGGGGGATGGAACTGATGATATGGTGCAGAAGATCAGCATAGGGGACAAATTCATAGTCTGTTGCCAAAACACCTTGCCAAGGTAGCCTTGAATTCAGTCGGGGAAGTTGACTCAACCACTGTCACTGGTAGGGAGTTCCAGTCGTTGACAACTTGCTCCACAAACAAAAAAACAAGACCTGGCATCGACCTGACAGCGCCTTACATCTATTTTAAACTTGTGGCCATGAAGTCTTGGGTTGTTGCTCAATTCCCATAGGTCATTTGGGTGAATCACACTTTTACCATGAAAAATCTTCCAGCACTTTATCATGTCAGCCCAGAGAAGTCCACCTTTTACTGAAAACAGGTGGAGAGCCTGGAGGCGCTCCCCATATTCCATATTTCTGAGATCCACGATGTTTTCAATCCACAACCGCTGTACAGTCTCCAGCCTCTTCAGGTCTTGTTGATATCCAGTATGCCAGCCAGTGGATGCATACTCTATGAGAGGTTGAATATGGGTCTGGAGAGCATGGAGCATGAAGTTAAGAGATCGACAAAAGGTAGATTTTAAGAAATTCTGGGCCAAAGTGGTGTATCATCTGGACCAAGGGCGAAATTAATTTGTGCTGGGTTATGCTTTTTCCATTGGGTTAGTTATCAAACATCATGTGCTTGCTCAAACTTCTTTTGCTGTATGGAATCTTAGAAGTTTGATAAGAATGCATAGTTTTAGTAGGCCTATTGAGTTGAAAAGCATCTGAAAATGAAGACAGTTTTCATGGGCTACAACAATTGGTAGACGCTATTTTGATTCAGACATTTAATTAATGTTTCTTGAGTTTGTAACTGGTGATTTGTTTGTGTTTACAGTTGGAGCTCAGTTGTACCTATATTGGTACGACAATGAGTGGTAGTGCTTCACTACTGGAACTGGTTGTGCATTATCAAAGGAAAGTTGAAAGAAATAATGATGAAGAAAAGGTGAGTTATCTTTTTAATGTGTTCCTTGTGAAAAGCTTATATCAGTGCCATTGTATTGCACTTGATATTGCTGACTAAGTGAATACAGTTAATATTGTACATACTTTTATTTTCATGTGTATATAAGTATTATACAAAGTTTTGTTCAAAAAGTACTATATTTTCGCATGTATTGCTTATGTTCAGCTCAATAAGAACATGTCATTGCCATTTGCCAGAGTAGTAATTCACAAATTCCCATGCTTATTTTCACAAATACCCAGGCTTTATTCAACTGGCAGTCCATCATTTATGTTCTTAACTACAATTTTGGCCTATATATGTTATTATTGCATACTTCATGAGGGTCTTGCCTAGATCAGCTTCGTTTTCATGTTCACTAATGCAACAGTAGTGTTATGTTGCTCAGCTGGCTATGTTTTGTTTCACTCAGTGTCCCAAAATTCCATTTTTGCTTGGGTGTGGGAGTGGAAAATTTGAGCAAAAAAAGACTGTGAGAGTGGAAAATTATGTAGAAAATAGTGCCAACTGCGATATTGATTTGTTTTGAATATGAAAAGCAGTAATTCTCATTGAAATCATGTATTTTTAGTAAATATTTAAGAATGAATATCGCAATTCATAATTTGGGAGTGGAAAATTCACTCCTAAAATGGGGAGTGAGAGTGGAAAATTATTCACATTATTTGGGTGTCATTTCCCACCCAAAGCGACAAATTTGGGGACACTTTCACTAGCCCTTTGGTTTAACACATCTCCCCTCAAATCCTGGCCCATAGTATCTTGATCTGTGTTGCTGGGGTAAGGTTTAGTCTTCCTCTCATTATTGACCTACATTCCTTGATTGTGGTCTGCTGCAGAAGCTAACTAAGACCTATATTTATCTCTCAGTTACTTAACTTTTCAGTTAACATCAGCTTCGCTCACATCACATCTCACTATCTTTTACTATTCTGCTTCGCCAAGCAGCAATCCTGTTAATACCAGCTCCCATTTTCAGATTCTTCACTGCTTCAGCAAGCTACATAAGCTGCCGATCACAGTGGAGGTGCTCTCACAAACTGGCGTCGGAAAGACTGTGAACGCCTTCCGCCGCGACCCTGGTGAAGTGGGCGAAACGTCCCGCAAACTCGTCTCCAAATGGAAGCGCATCTTCGAGGAAAACGAGCAGCGAGAAAAGCTTCTGAAGGCAGCGCGTGCCGCCGAGCGCGCTGCCCAACGAGACAAGAACCACCGCCATGAGCGAAGCCAGGAGCGCGACCCGGAGCGGAGCTGCGAGAGCAGCGTCGAGCGGAGCGCCTCTCCGGCCGGCAGCGACAACAGCGAGAATGGGATAGAGATCGACAAGGCGCGTGCTCTCGAGAAGCAGCGGGAGCGCAAGCGGGCCGAGGCGGCACGCCAGGAGGAGATGGAGGCGGAGCGGCGAGCCAAGGAAGAGGACAAGCGCGGCCGTCGGGAGGAGCGGGCGAGACGCGAGGCGGCGAAGGACGGCGTGGTAGTGAAGGAGGAGACCCGGGTGAAGGAGGAGCCCCAGGTGAAGGAGAAGCACAGACACCACAGCAGCAAGGAGCGCCACTCGGGCGGTGCCAAGGAGAAACATCGGAAGGAGGGGAAACACCGGCGGCACGAGGGGGTGAAGGAGAACGGACGCTGTTCCGAGCCGCCCACTGCCGTGGTGAAGGAGGAGCGGACGGAGGCGAGGACGAACGGCCGCGCGGAGGACGACAGGAGTCAACACAGCCACCATCGCAGCAGCTCGAAACATTCGTCATCGGCCGGGCACTCCTCATCTGCTGATAAACATTCATCATCTAGTGAACACCACTCCTCTTCTGGTGAAAAGCGCCACTCGTCTGGCGACAAGCACCACTCGTCTAGCGAAAAACATCACTCGTCTGGCGAAAAACATCACTCGTCTGGCGACAAGCACCACTCGTCTGGCGAAAAACACCACTCGTCTGGCGACAAGCACTCCTCATCCAGTGAAAAACACTCCTCCAAAGACCGGTCGCGCGGGGACGAGTCATCTTCATCCAAATCTCACCATAAATCCCGACCCAACGGGTCCCTAGACGCCGGTCACAGCTCATCCTCCAAGAAATCCTCGCATGCCGACGGCGAGAACGACGCTTCGCGGGAGGCGCGGCGAAGCAAGCACAAGTCGTCGAAGCACGACAAGCATGAGAAGCGCAGCGGGAAGTCTGAGAAGAAGGAAGAGAAGGAGCCGGTTCGTCTACGCGAGGTTGACTTCCTGTGTCAGCCGGGAGGCAACGACAGCGATGCCGAGGCGGGAGGATCCTTCGGGGACGCTCTTGGTGAGTTTCGGGGAAAGACATTGCTTTTGTGGGGTCTGCGTTTCAGCAGAGCAGTGTTTGGCGCTCATGGTTGCACGTGCCGGTGCGCACAGATGTATGCTGTGAATATTTTGCCTGTCTCGGGTGATATTGGGTTGTTGCAACTTGCAACTGATTTGGTTTATTGTGTCGTCAAGCATTATAAAACTGAAATTGAAACATGTCTATCCAATAGCAAAATGAGGTTAGAAATGTAATATGTGTTAATGCTTATTTATTTTGTAATGTATGATATCGACGCATGTGAGTACTTATTGAAGTGTGAAGAA
Organism: Chirona hameri; assembly: GCA_036785665.1. Taxonomy (NCBI): domain Eukaryota; kingdom Metazoa; phylum Arthropoda; class Thecostraca; order Balanomorpha; family Balanidae; genus Chirona; species Chirona hameri. Next base: position 21,549 of record JAXIVJ010002449.1, read on the forward strand.
ACTCATATTTTTCAACATTTAATGAACACTAGGGAAACGAATGACCATTCGTTCGTTTGTGTTCCCTAGTGTTCATTAAATGTTGAAAAATATGAGTTTCGAAGTACGTTCTGTACACAGTTTGGTACACGTTTATTGTTAAAACTTGGTGTTCGGGTTCCTCTGCATACGCTTACCCCAGTCTCTGTCCCCACAGGAGGCTCGTACTCGGTCGCGAAGAAGAAGAAGAAGAAGTCCAAGTCGTCATCCTCCTCCTCGCAGGCCCCCTCCTCTGCCAACTCTGCGCATGCGCCGGCGGTGAGTACACGGCATCACTGGTTTTAGTATGCGCGTGTTTGACAACACTGTACGTCTGCAAGGACGGATCCAAGAGTGGCCGTGACCCCCCTACATTACTGAAATCGGCCAAAAATTGGAATATTTTTCCGTGGTAAAGCAAATCAGCATCATAGCATCATAGCCTTATAATTGTTTTGACCCTCGCCCTACGGGGGGGGGGGGGGGGGGGGGGAGAGTCCTAAAACGACCCCCTGAGGTTTTTCTTGCATAACTTTTTACATACGCGGCGCATCTTGCTGAAATTTGCAGCAGCTGAGTTTACAACAATTATACGCACGCTGTAAAAATTTCATTGAAATTGGTTGAGAAATTTGGGAAATAATGTTTTGATGACGTCATGTTGTTGGAAAAACGATATATGTTTGAAAAATCGTAGAACAGAGTTTTGAAGCAAATTGCAAACGCAATTCAGCAAAGATATAAAATGTCATTTTCTTTAAAATGGCAATCTTGGATTTGCGAAATTTTGCGTTTTTGATCCCTAAAATGAACAAAAACTGTTTTTTTTTAAATCACCGCAAAATCAAAACTTTCAAAGATGTTTAAAAAAACCGGAATATATGTGAGAGAACTGAGTATGGATGCCACTCAAACAAAATTTCAAAGCAATATCTCTATTTTTGACTGAGTGATGGCTCCCTAAGTCTAAGAAACTCATGACGTCATTTTTTAATCACTTTTTTGGACTTTTTGTGACCAGATACGAATAAATAATTACCTTTTTTGTATTTCTGAGGAAAACTTGATCTAGGAACATGCCTTTTTGTTAACATTTATCAATTTCTAATTTTGAGGTTTTCTGACAGAGCAAAATCGCTGTTATGGACGTGATCGATTGAGGTCATTCACTTGACCTGGAAGGTCACTCGTTGACCCGAAACCTAAAAATTGCACACCGTTAGATTCCAAACATGACAGGCAACATGTTGGTTCTTACCCCGTTGCTCTATCTTGCTTGGTTTGAAAGTTAACAGGGGGGGTTCTTTAGGACCCCCCCCCCCCCCTAGGGCGAAGGTGAACAAAACTCCCATAGGGCGAGGGTTAAACTAAATTATGAAGAAAACAAATTGTTTGTATCAAAGTGAAACTTGATAGGTTTTTAATTTTGCCAGCAGACTGTGTATCTCCTATACAGTATCTACTACACAGGTACAGTGCCTGACCTCCTTGCTCTCCACAGATGGCGCTGGACTCGCCCGGGGCGCCGCCGCTGCCTCCGCCAGCACTGGAGATGCTGGACGCATTGCCGGAGATTTCGGCACACTACCGCCCCCTGCCGCGGCCGGCCGCCGCCGCACGGCCGTCTGGCAAGCGAGCTCAAGATGAGGAGGAGGCGCTGGCAGCCGTGCTGTCCGCCTCGAAACAAAACAAACGGTGAGTGATCTCGCGATGCAGCGACGAGGTGGTAGGATGGTCAGGGTACAAATTGTTTCAGGAATATTGTCTAAAGTTTGTTTAGGGGCCAATTTCTATTGGTAGGGGAGGTGTGATTGTTTGAATACCTTTACCTGCCTATAAAATATGTTGCCTTGCCCCGACGTCTGCCTTCCGTTTGCCCAGGACGAAGGTGTACTCGGGTGCGCGCAGTACAGACAGTAACCTGCCTATACATTATGTTACCTTGACCCGACCCCTGCCTTCCCTCTGCACAGGACGAAGGTGTACTCGGATGCGCGCAGTACAGGCAGCAACCTGCCTATAAATTATGTTGCCTTGACCCGACCCCTGCCTTCCGTTTGCACAGGACGAAGGTGTACTCGGGTGCGCACAGTACAGGCAGTAACCTGCCTATAAAATATGTTGCCTTGACTGACCCGATCCCTGCCTTCTATTTGCACAGGACGGAGGTGTACTCGGGTGCGCGCAGTACAGGCAGTAACCTGCCTATACAATATGTTGCCTTGATCCGATCCCTGCCTTCCGTTTGCACAGGACGAAGGTGTACTCGGGTGCGCGCAGTACAGGCAGTAACCTGCCTATAAAATATGTTGCCTTGACTGACCCGATCCCTGCCTTCCGTTTGCACAGGACGAAGGTGTACTCGGGTGCGCGCAGTACAGACAGTAACCTGCCTATACATTATGTTGCCTTGACCCGATCCCTGCCTTCCGTTTGCACAGGACGAAGGTGTACTCGGGTGCGCGCAGTACAGGCAGTAACCTGCCTATACATTATGTTGCCTTGACTGACCCGATCCCTGCCTTCCGTTTGCACAGGACGAAGGTGTACTCGGGTGCGCACAGTACAGGCAGTAACCTGCCTATAAAATATGTTGCCTTGACTGACCCGATCCCTGCCTTCCGTTTGCACAGGACGAAGGTGTACTCGGGTGCGCGCAGTACAGGCTGTAACGGCCGCGTGCCAACTTTGGTGGACATCTGTCTCAGGAGTCTGATGGAGAACATTGACTGTAAGTATCGCACTCCCCCGGCATGATTCCCCTGCCCCGAAGGTATGGTGGTGGAATCCGGGGGGCTGTGGCTGCTGCGTTGTATAGTTTGGTGTCAGGAACGGCTGGGCTGATGGCTTGTTTATCGTTATTCACATTTCCTGATGAAAACGTGGGATTGAAGCAGCGCATATTCACCGCTAATTTTGAAATACGGTTCTGGGTGGGCAGTGTTGGGGTGCCGCAGCCGGCCAGCCGCGGCTTAGGACGAGACGCGCACATACTGTCGGGATCGGAAGCTAAAAAATACTGACTCACCTGCCGTTCTGCAGCTGCCTGACGCCAGGCAAAGCGGCATCGTGGGGGGCCGCCATTGTCGCGTGGCGTTTCTTATTGCCTCGTCTGTCGCAATGCGAGCCGGCCGGGCCGCGGCGGCTGCCTGTTTCGCCTCCGAAAGGCTCAGTAACTCACCCATCACCGGCGAAAATCGCCCACACGAAAACTTAAACACACACAAACACGAGAACATTACTTGCGCGGCGTTCAGGACTGGACTCTCGCACGTCCACTCTCACACCTGGGGGTCTCGCCCAGACTTCTCCGACGTGTTCTGTACACCGCGATGGCTGTCACCCATTCTGGGCTCGCGGGAGGGCTGTTATCGCTGTTTTCTGCCGGCGGCCACAGGAGGGAGCTGCTCTCAAGTCGTCATCGCGACCCCTCGTCCGGGCCTCGGTCGCCTGCTATGCGCCGTCACACTGCCGTGCGATGGTCCCAACCCCTTGGATTCCCCTGCCCAGATTGACCCGGGAATGTTAATGAGGCTGCTCCTCGGCTTAATGGGGGGGGGGGGGGGGGGTCGGCCCTTGCGCGCAGGACGGCTCGCTCGGCGGCTACCGGTTTTTACGTCCCGGCGATAGGTGGTGGGCGCAGCAAAGTTCGCGTTCAGTGGACGATTGCAAAAAAGTGAACACACGTGCATAAACCTGGCCATTATTGAAAATCGACGAAAAACGTGTTTCATGACTACGATTGTTTTCAACTTTGTGTTTTTAGTTTTATATGACAAAGCTCATATAGTTACAGTATTTGCATACTTCTGCAGTCCTTGGAGCTTTGACCATCGCATGTTGGCGAATCTCGATAGCTTTTAATTTTCACTTTGTATGTGCTTCATATAATGAAATCAATTCAATAGTTTCTGTATTCGTGTAACATTTTTATTTTTTACATTTTGTCTCCACTCAGTAAGTGTGATATATTTTGCTTGGAACAAAAGCAGGCGAATGAAATGTACTTATATGGAACATATTTCATTTACAGAATCCAAAGACACGCTATACATTTATTGGCCGTGTATTAGTATCAACACGGTACAAGGCTGGACAATATATAGTCTCCCGTCTGACCTCCCGTCTGACATCCCGTCTGACCTCTCGTCTGACCTGCCCTCTGACCTGCCCTCTGACCTACCCTCTGACCTCCCGTCTGACCCACCATCTAACCTCCCCCCCCCCCTCCCACACCCACAGACCTGGAGTACACTGGCGGCGTTCCGTACGAGATCCTGCGTCCCGTGCTGGAGAAGTGCTCTGCCGAACAGCTGAGGGACATCGAGTACTACAACCCCTACCTGATGGAGGACACGGACGACCTCTGGCAGGCGGTCTGCAAAAAGGATTTCAAGTGCGAGCACCGGGAGGAGATGGAAACCTGGCGCGAGATGCATACGGTGAGTTGGGGAGGGCTCAGGTGGGAGTGGGACAAATTATTGGTACTATTTTAGAGTAGGGCTGGTACAATTAGACATTTTGTTGTTGTTGTTGGGGGGGGGGGGGGGGGGGGGTAAGGGTTAAGGCATCAAACATAAGCTACTCATTGTATGTTTTCAGGCTGCTCTTCTCTCACTGGTGTTAAGTCGACTCTGTTCCGTTTAGCTGATTTCTTACGACTGAGAATGTCTCTACCAGCTGACCTGGCCTGATGCTGGTCTGACCGTGTCCAGCACTCTATCCTGACCTTACCTACCTTACCTGGCTTTGAGCTTGACCTAACTTAGCCCACGAATCAAACGTGACCTGACCCGACATGACCTGACCTGTCCTGACCCTGACCCTGACCCTGACCCTGACCTGACCCTGACCTGACCCTGACCTGACCCTGACCTGACCCTGACCTGACCCTGACCTGACCCTGACCTGACCCTGACCTGACCCTGACCTGACCCTGACCTGACCCTGACCTGACCCTGACCTGACCCTGACCTGACCCTGACCTGACCCTGACCTGACCCTGACCTGACCCTGACCCTGACCTGACCCTGACCTGACCCTGACCCTGACCCTGACCCTGACCTGACCCTGACCTGACCCTGACCTGACCCTGACCTGACCCTGCCCTGACCCTGACCTGACCCTGACCTGACCCTGACCTGACCCTGACCTGACCCTGACCTGACCCTGACCTGACCCTGACCTGACCCTGACCTGACCCTGACCTGACCCTGACCTGACCCTGACCCTGACCTGACCCTGACCCTGACCTGACCCTGACCTGACCCTGACCTGACCCTGACCTGACCCTGACCTGACCCTGACATGACCCTGACATGACCCTGACATGACCCTGACATGACCCTGACATGACCCTGACCCTGCCCCTGACATGACCCTGACCCTGCCCCTGACATGACCCTGACATGACCCTGACATGACCCTGACTCTGACCTGACTCTGACCTGACTCTGACCTGACTGACCTGACTCTGACCTGACTCTGACCTGACTCTGACCTGACTCTGACCTGACTCTGACCTGACTCTGACCTGACTCTGACCTGACTCTGACCTGACTCTGACCTGACTCTGACCTGACTCTGACCTGACTCTGACCTGACTCTGACCTGACTCTGGCCCTGACCCTGGCCTGACCCTGGCCTGACCCTGGCCTGACCCTGGCCTGACCCTGGCCTGACCCTGGCCTGACCCTGGCCTGACCCTGGCCTGACCCTGGCCTGACCCTGGCCTGACCCTGGCCTGACCCTGGCCTGACCCTGGCCTGACCCTGGCCTGACCCTGGCCTGACCCTGGCCTGACCCTGGCCTGACCCTGGCCTGACCCTGGCCTGACCCTGGCCTGACCCTGGCCTGACCTGACCCTGACCTGACCCTGACCCCAGTGTTGGATTTGTTTCATGATCTGGTCCCAGAGAGAAAAAAAAATCCATAGGTGAAGAGTTATTTTTATGTTAGGAAACCTTTTCCCCTTGGAAAGTAAAAATTCCTTATTTGTAATAGATATTAAATCCTTGTGAGGTAAACAAAAAGTATTATATTTTAACTACAATGTCGGTAAGATCAGGTGAAAAGAGAGACAATTTTTCAGAAAGAAACGAAGAGAGCAAAATTATTTTAACCCCAAAATTCCAGAAAAGGGCCAAAATTCCAAGGCTGCCTGACCCTGACCTGACCCTGACCTGAGTCTGACCTGAGTCTGACCTGACCCTGACCTGACCCTGACCTGACCTCCCCCTGGCCTGACCTGACCTCCCCCGCCCGCAGCGCTGTTCGGAGGAGCGTGAACAGAAGTACAACAAGCTGCGCTCCATGATCGAGGGCAAGCGGAAGGAGTCGCTGGCCAGCAGTCGGAAGACCTTGGTGGCCTACGAGCACACGGTCGCTAAGCCGCCGAGGAACATCGCCAGGAAACAGGTCAGTCAGTCGCCGTGAGGTGTGGGATGTGGGGTGTGGAGGCGATTCGGGGTGGGAAAACAGGTCAGTCAGTCGCCGTGGAGTGTGATGTGGAGGCGATTTGGGGCGGGGAAACAGGTCAGTCAGTCGCCGTGAGGTGTGGGATGTGGGGTGTGGAGGCGATTCGGGGTGGGGAAACAGGTCAGTCAGTCGGTGTGGGATGTGGGGTGTGGGATGTGGGATGTGGGGTGTGGAGGCGATTCGGGGTGGGGAAACAGGTCAGTCAGTCGCCGTGGGGTGTGGGATGTGGGGTGTGGAGGCGAATCGGGGTGGGGAAACAGGTCAGTCAGTCGCCGTGGGGTGTGGGATGTGGGGTGTGGAGGCGATTCGGGGTGGGGAAACAGGTCAGTCAGTCGCCGTGAGGTGTGGGATGTGGGGTGTGGAGGCGATTCGGGGTGGGGAAACAGGTCAGTCAGTCGCCGTGGGGTGTGGAGGCGATTCGGGGCTGGGAAACAGGTAAGTCAGTCGGTGTGGGGCGTGGAGACGATTCGGGGGGGGGGGGGTTAGGACGGGCCAGCGGGTGTTAAAGTTCTGTTGGTACGGATCGTAGAGAGGTATGGGAAGAACAATGGCGTGCGAAATGCAATTGCTAACATTGGTTACAGGAATATTAGTCAATGAAGCATAGAAGGTGATATTTGTAAACCATCGTGGCACAATATTTTCTCCAGAGTCTACCGACACAAAACACACACACACACACACACACACCACTGTAATCAGGCAAAGGCAGAGGGTTTGTTTGCAGTCCGATCTGGATGGAGGGTAAATTGTTATTGGTATCACAAGAGGGCTAAGTTGTTATGTTGTTATGAGTATGATGCTGGCGGCACCCGTTTTGCTGTTGATGCTGGCGGCACCCGTTTTGCTGTTGATGCTGGCGGCATCCGTTTTGCTGTTTATGCTGGTGCTGACGGTACACTTGCTGGCGAGCGTCTTATGTTACGTTTTTGTCTCGCCAGCTGTTGTTTTCTAAACAATGGCGCCACCCGTCCCATCAACAACATCAACTGACGGGGTCAAAATACCGATTTCGCCACCTGATTGGGGATTTGGCTGGTGGGACATACATACTTGCCTTTGCCATCACACGGCAATACGATTTTCGACAGCAGGGTGGTTTAGCAAGGAGCTGCAAGGCAGTTTTCAGCAGCAAGATAACACTACAGGGCGCTGCAGTATATGTAGTTTCTGAGGCACAGTTGAGCAGGTCATTATGTAACCATATGAGTGGGGTTATGTAACCATATGAGAGCCTGCACGAGTCGCCACCGGCGCCGGGTGTCCTGTCGCGTTGTTGCGATATCCCTGGAGCAGCCTTGGAATTTTTGCCATTTTCTGGGCTTTTTGGGTCCAAAGAATTTTGCTCTTGATATTTATTTGTTCAGGAAATTTGCTCTCTTTTCGCTTGATCTTACCGACATTGTGGTTAAAATATAATTCAATTTTCCTCACAGTGATTTAATATCTATTACAAATCAGGTTTTTTTACTTTCCAAGTCAAATAATTAAAACAAAATGAAAATCTTAACTTGCCTGACAATACAATTTTACTCTCCACCTATGGATTTTTACTCTCCGGGACCAGGTCATGAAATGAAAAATCCAACACTGCCCTGGAGTCTTGATTTGCCGCGTTGTTGCGAGATCCCTGGAGTCTTGATTTGCCGCGTTGTTGCGAGATCCCTGGAGTCTTGATTTGCCGCGTTGTTGCGAGATCCCTGGAGTCTTGATTTGGCGCGTTGTTGCGAGATCCCTGGAGTCTTGATTTGGCCGCTACCCTCCGCCACGCCCGCTCGGCCGTGACCGCAGCTGGCTGCCGTGGCCGACCCGGGCCAAAGTATACTGACGCGGCACAGCAGTCAACAACAGGAGGCGGAGAGGCGGAGAGGGGACACGTCTTCCCAGCGGCACGGGGGGAGGGGTGTGGAGAGGTGGAGAGGTGGAGAGGTGGAGAGGTGGAGAGGTGGAGAGGTGGAGAGGTGGAGAGGAAGGGTTGGGAGTGAGGTGGACAGGGGACACGCCTTCCCAGCGGGGTGAGGTGGAGAGGGAGGGTTGGGAGTGAGGTGGAGAGGGAGGGTTGGGAGTGAGGTGGAGAGGGAGGGTTGGGAGTGAGGTGGAGAGAGGGAGGGTTGGGAGTGAGGTGGAGAGGGAAGATGGGTGAGGTAGAGAGGGAGGGTTGGGAGTGAGGTGGAGAGAGGGAGGGTTGGGAGTGAGGTGGAGAGGGAGGGTTGGGAGTGAGGTGGAGAGAGGGAGGGTTGGGAGTGAGGTGGAGAGGGAGGGTTGGGAGTGAGGTGGAGATGGAGGGTTGGGAGTGAGGTGGAGAGGGTTGGGAGTGAGGTGGAGAGGGGGAGGGTTGGGAGTGAGGTGGATATGGAGGTTGGGAGTGAGGTGGAGAGGGAGGGTTGGAAGTGAGGTGGAGAGAGGTGGAGAGGTGGAGAGAGGGAGGTTTGGGAGTGAGGTGGAGAGGGAAGAGGGGTGAGGTAGAGAGGGAGGGTTGGGAGTGAGGTGGAGAGAGGGAGGGTTGGGAGTGAGGTGGAGAGGGAGGGTTGGGAGTGAGGTGGAGAGAGGGAGGGTTGGGAGTGAGGTGGAGAGGGAGGGTTGGGAGTGAGGTGGAGATGGAGGGTTGGGAGTGAGGTGGAGAGGGTTGGGAGTGAGGTGGAGAGGGGGAGGGTTGGGAGTGAGGTGGATATGGAGGTTGGGAGTGAGGTGGAGAGGGAGGGTTGGAAGTGAGGTGGAGAGAGGTGGAGAGGTGGAGAGAGGGAGGTTTGGGAGTGAGGTGGAGAGGGAAGAGGGGTGAGGTAGAGAGGGAGGGTTGGGAGTGAGGTGGAGAGAGGGAGGGTTGGGAGTGAGGTGGAGAGGGAGGGTTGGGAGTGAGGTGGAGAGGGAGGGTTGGGAGTGAGGTGGAGAGGGTTGGGAGTGAGGTGGAGAGGGGAGGTGGAGAGGTGGAGAGGGAGGGTTGGGAGTGAGGTGGAGAGAGAGGGAGGGTTGGAAGTGAGGTGGAGAGGGAGGGTTGGGAGTGAGGTGGAGAGGGAAGAGGGGTGAGGTAGAGAGGGAGGGTTGGGAGTGAGGTGGAGAGGGAGGGTTGGGAGTGAGGTGGAGAGGGAGGGTTGGGAGTGAGGTGGAGAGGGTTGGGAGTGAGGTGGAGAGGGGAGGTGGAGAGGTGGAGAGGGAGGGTTGGGAGTGAGGTGGAGAGAGAGGGAGGGTTGGAAGTGAGGTGGAGAGGGAGGGTTGGGAGTGAGGTGGAGAGGGAAGAGGGGTGAGGTAGAGAGGGAGGGTTGGGAGTGAGGTGGAGAGGGAGGGTTGGGAGTGAGGTGGAGAGGGAGGGTTGGGAGTGAGGTGGAGAGGGTTGGGAGTGAGGTGAAGAGGGGAGGGTTGGGAGTGAGGTGGAGAGGGTTGGGAGTGAGGTGGAGAGAGAGAGGGGGGGGGGTGAGTGAGGTGGAGAGGGACGGGGGGTGAGGTAGAGAGGAGAGACGTTTCTCACCCGCCACGTGGTTGAGTCGGGTGGAAAGGGAGGGGAGCTGGCTGCGGAATAGGATACCTGTCTGGAGGAAAAGTCCAGGACGGACTGGGCGCCATCACTGGGCCGACAGCTCGGAAGCTAGTATAAACAGTCGACATTTACTTCACACTTGTGTGCTGGACTGTATTCTGGTGTGTTTGGCTGGGGAGGGCGGGACGGCCGGGCGGCGGGGCAGAGTCAGGCTCGGGTTGGGTCGGGTCGGCATGGCAGTTACGCAGGCTTCTGGCCCCATTGTGCGCGATTAGCTGCTCCACTCGCCAACTTTGCCTGATTACGGTGGATTGAGGACTTGTAATAGGTATTGGAGGAGGTGTCATGTCATGAACTTACACAAAGACCGTCTCCTTCATGCTTTTTGTATTTACCATTATGTCTTTATGTAGCTAATTTACCTCCCTGATGATGCCTAATATAATACCTGCAATTTAATATCCCACATCACCTTTCATCGCTTATCCATTCTATCATCGATTCTCCAGCCATCTATCAAACCGCTCACCTCCCTCTCTCTCTCCACAGGCTAAGCACGGCACGTCCGTAGCCGCCTCGATGCCGGCTCCCACCGTACTGGCTGGAGGCGGTGGCAGACCGCCGCGGCCGGCCCCGGGAGCCGACCCCACCAGCCGCACGGGCGCACCAGGACGGACTGCCGCTCCAGGTGAGCTCCGAATACACACGCATAGGCACCTACACACAAGTAATGGCACATGCCTCAAATGTATGTCGCCGTGGCTTCTTACTCTGGGCTCTCACTCATCGCGGCTTCTCACTTATCGTGGCTTCTCACTCATCGCGGCTTCTCACTTATCGTGGCTTCTCACTCATCGTGGCTTTTCACTCATCGTGGCTTGTCACTCATCGCAGCTTCTCACTTATCGTGGCTTCTCACTCATCGTGGCTTGTCACTCATCGCAGCTTCTCACTCATCGCGGCTTCTCACTTATCGTGGCTTCTCACTCATCGTGGCTTGTCACTCATCGCGGCTTCTCACTCATCGTGGCTTCTCACTCATCGTGGCTTTTCACTCATCGTGGCTTGTCACTCATCGCGGCTTCTCACTTATCGTGGCTTCTCACTCATCGTGGCTTTTCACTCATCGTGGCTTCTCACTCATTGGGGCTTCTCACTCATCGCGGCTTCTCACTCATCGTGGTTTCTCACTCATCGCGGCTTATGGTGGCCAAATTCACAGATTTAGGGGAATGAAGGATGCCAAAATTGCTTGTTTGATCACATCTTGGGATGCATGAGGTGTACGGGTCTAAAAACATGACCATTAGGCTATAATTTTCATGTGTTTTAGCTAGACACCCCACATTTCATGATATCTCATCTGGGAACATTGAATAATTTTGGCATCCCTCCCTCTAATTCTCTGAATTTGGCCACACTGTCGCGGCTTCTCACTCATCGTGGCTTCTCACTCATCGCGGCTTCTCACTCATCGCGGCTTCTCACTCATCGATAGTCATATATTAGAGTAGCCAGGTATCAGTTTTGGACTGCATGGTGTCTGTGATGGTGCATCAATATTAAATACATGAAATGATAGGGTATCGCTGTTGTATTGGCTGTGTCACTCATAATTGTGCTTGGGTGAAAGCACGAATAAGGTGATACCATTTAAGGGAAACCCAATGGCTAAAGAGACAGGGACGTTGCTGTATATGCATTTCATTGTGGACTGACGTGGACCTCGTCCACTAGGATATAACTGCCAATATTGGTTAACACATCTGACCAGTGTGTTTGCGTTTTTCAGCCAAGAAGAAGGCGCCTCTGATGGCCAAGGTGCTGCGCGCGATGGGTCGGAGGTGAGACGCCACGCCTGATGGGCCGCCCGTTTCAAAGACGCCTTCCTATTGGCCGTGACGCTCCGGCCGCGGCTGTGATTGGCTGACCCGCGCTGAGTCGCCGCGTCCATTGGTCAACCGCGCGCGCGCGCGCCGTTGCGATTGGTGAGTCACCGCTCCCCGAGTGTGACGTCACCCCAGTGCGGTGTATGACGTCCACCGCTCGCGCAGTGCTGTGCGCGACGCTTGGGACTAGACGATCGCCAGCGTCTAGATGAAGATTGTTGTCTGCAATATATCGGTTATAACGGTCACGCAATTGCGCTTTGTCGTGGTGTGCGCCGCGCGTGTTCTGTCGCAGTCGCTCGCGTTGCGACGATTTGTCTGTGATGAGAAGATTGTCCAGCCCGGGGCGGTATCCTGTGGTCGGGCCGGCCCGGTCACCACTGGTACGAGAGGGCTCCTATTGGTGTGGATAGTGAAGGGGAGGGCTAGGGAGAATGCCGCCAGGTGGTGACAGCGGCGGCCCTGCTGTCTGTGAGAGAGATGTGAGTAGACCGGGGTTGAGCTGCTGTCGTCTGCGGAGGATGGCCGCTCTGGTATGTCTGTCGGGTCTGCTGAGGCTGGCTTGTGGCGGTCTAGGCTGTCTGACCTGACGTGACCAGGTGTGTCCTGGTCTGTCAGACCTGGTGAGCGGCGTGGCTGACCTGGTGTGGTCCTGGTCTGGTCTGGTCTGATCTGTCAGACCTGGTGAGTGGCGTGGCTGACCTGGTCTGCTGAGCGGCGGGGCTGACCTGGTGTGGTCTGGTCTGGTCTGGTCCGATCTGGTCTGTCAGACCTGGTGAGCAGCGGGGCTGACCTGGTGTGGTCTGGTCTGGTCCGATCTGGTCTGTCAGACCTGGTGAGCAGCGGGGCTGACCTGGTCTGGTCCTGGATCAGTCTGACCCGAGGACCTGGCCTAACCTGACATGGTCTGATGAGGTCTGGTCTGACCTGGTCTGATCTGGTCTGGCCTGGTCTGATGAGATCTGGTCGTCGGAAGTTTCATTTGACCCGTGTACCGCCGTCCTCGTGTTAGGACCGCAACCTCCTGTCCGATTGCGGAACAGACCGCGACTCCGGCACCGCCGGGGCGCGTTGTGTGCCAGCGTTGGTCAAATGTTGGTCCGTTTTAGGACCACGCCGCCAGGGCCCCGCGGGTCCCGATGACTGGTCGTTGCCGACAGGTCCACGACCGGTGGTATGGTGAAGGCCGCGTGCGTTCTGTTAAACTGTGTTCCTGGGAAATCACACCGAAATGCACTGGTTAGCTCGGTTCGTCCGATGCACGCACTTACTGAGTTTATATAGACCGACGTGAGTGTTCAAATTTAGTAGTCGGTTATTATTAGACTGCCCTCATTACGCAAGCCACCAAAGGTTGCATCGAACGGTATATTGTGGTGTGGTGATTATACTAAATGTGGTAGGACACTGTGAATTAATTCACGGCCGCGTACTGGGCGTGTGCGTTGTGAGGGTGTCGGCCTACTTATTTTGAAGTTTGTGGCGGTGCGCCTACTGACTTGCCTCATGGTTGCATAATGGCCTGTTTATCGGGAATTTCCTTATGATCTGTGAGTCGGTTTGCGATGACCGATGTGGTTTATAGGGAGAGCACGCTGCGCTGCGATCACGCTGCGCTGCGATCGGGGATCGCGATCTAGGCGCTGATTGGTCGCTCGGGCGACTGTCGACGAATACTGTCGTCTGATTGGTCGACAGCTTACGCCGCGCTCTCTAATTGGTTGTTGGCGCGACTGGCGATTGGCTGCTGCGCGCGCGACACCTTTGTGATTGGGTGTTTCCTGTTAACTGGTGTGAGTGCTGGTGTCAGCGATTGGCTGTTAAATCATGATCTGGTGAAGTGAAGTGCAGTGAAGTGCGGTGACCTCGTGACCGGTGGGGTCCGAGCGGTCACCCGGTGTTTCTGGCGCGCGGCGGCTCCAGATGGCTGGCCACCGATGTTGTTGTGTGGAGCGGGACTGAGTGCATGTGATGATGCTATTTTGTGAAATGGTTGTAATACAAAAGCATCCATCTGCTTCGGCGTTTTCTTCGCTCGAATAGAAACAGCCAGGACGGAATGAATTCGAAAAGTAATTTAGCAGCATTCGAAAAGTAAGCAATCAGAATGAGACTCCTATAATCGTTTTTATTTTGTGTTTGTTTCTTTAAACACGTGACATAAGAAACATTCTGAATGGACACCTTTTGCCCAGCACCTGCTGTGCCTGAAGTTTTTTACTTTGTGTCAGACGGCGGCGCGCCACCTGACATCTCTCCGTCAGACGGCACGCCACCTGACATCTCTCCGTCAGACGGCGCGCCACCTGACATCTCTCCGTCAGACGGCGCGCCACCTGACATCTCTCCGTCAGACGGCACGCCACCTGACATCTCTTCGTCAGACGGCGCGCCACCTGACATCTCTCCGTCAGACGGCACGCCACCTGATATCTCTCCGTCAGACGGCACGCCACCTGATATCTTTCCGTCAGACGGCGCGCCACCTGACATCTCTCCGTCAGACGGCACGCCACCTGACATCTCTCCGTCAGACGGCACGCCACCTGACATCTCTCCGTCAGACGGCGCGCCACCTGACATCTCTCCGTCAGACGGCGCGACCTGACATCTCTCTGTCAAACGGCGCGCCACCTGACGCTGTTCTCGGTGACAGGACAGCAGCGTGGTCTCCAGTGGCCAGCTGTCGCGCCAATGGCAGCCCGTTCATCGGACAAACGAGGGGTACTGACGGCCGGCCCACCTCTGTGCCAAGGGGGCCGGCGTGCGCTGGGCGGGGACGGGACAGAGTGACCCCCAGAATGACAGACAGGAATGACAGACAGAGTGGCAGGGAAGACAGAGTGCTGGGACAGAGTGAAATAGGTGGAGGTGAGGGTGCAGGGCAAATTAAGGCAAACTTGGTAACATGAGCATGCAGGCTACATCACACCGCCAAAATCAAATATCGAGGTGTTGATGGATAGAAACGTTTCGAGGGCTGCAGGACAAGGGCTTCGGATAGGATATATTATATGAGGTGTATGGTCTATAATTATCTAGTATGGCCTATACACCTCTGTGGTATGGTCCGTCGACTTTTGTGTGGTATGGTCTGTAGATTTGTACTCATCAAACTTAGAGCTCTCGTTTCGTGAAATTTCATGTATTTGACAAAGCAATTGACTGTACAAATGTCTTTCAACACTTACAGTCACCATCCCAGAGACTAGCTGTTTGACATCCTTCACATCAACAGAACACATGAGAATACACCATAATCACTCCGGGTCTTGACTTGATTCTACTCTCGAACAAACTATAACATGACTTCTCTTATTCACCCACATGGGTGGATGGAAACAATTACCTGCTTGGGTAGGTAAACAAAACAACCTCTATCGGAACTTCGACCTCCCAGCCTTGAAGCCGACGACCTAGACGTGCAGCTCGATGATGTCTTACGCACGCAACTTGGCTACGTAGGTGATCATGGTCTCGTAGGACGCGTCACACGTGTGGAAGAGCTCCTCGCACGCGTCCACGCCGAACTTGTGGCCCATGAAGGCGGCGTAGTCGTACGCACCACGCGGCGACTTCATCTTCTCAATGCTGGGCGCCTCGGGAGCGCGTCCGAAGATGGTCAGGATGAACTTGTCCTCCTCCGACAGCGTCTCCTCCTCCTTCGCCTCCAACATGCAGACCAGCTTCATAGCGCATCCCACGGTGTCTGACGCGGAGACGAGGGAGAACACGGCGTCCTCCTTCAGCGCGTTCTCCACCGAGCGCTTCCCGCGGCGGGCGAGCACGACGGCGCCGATGATGCCGGCTCCGAGGACGAGGCCGCCGATACCGGCCAGCGCGGTGGCGCCGGCGGCGGTGCCGAGTCCGATGGTTGAGGCGGTACCGACGGCGGCTGTCTCAAAGATGAAGGTGGCGTCCGAGAGGGTCGTCAGCCCGATGGCAAGCAGGGTGATGGTAACGGCGAGCTTCATGACTGCTGCGTCTGCGGCGGCGGCGGCAGCGGAGGAGGAGGAGGTGGTGGTGGTGGTGTCGGGACCGAGCGCTCACTGTGACTGTGTCTCGGTGAGAGGAGGGCGGATATTTATGGGTCGCTGTCTCTAGCCGCGTTCGGTTAACACCCGCAAGGATCATCACTCTCTCTTCGGACCGTTGCGCCCGATAAATCTAGGACGCCCGCTCTAGGACGCTGCAAATCACAATCACAATGGGAATAGTGTCTCAGTGGGGTTCCACAGGGCTCAGTCCTGGGCCCATTGTTGTTTATGGTATTTGTGAATACAATTGAGAACAGTATAGACAGCGAAGTCTTCAAATTTGCAGACGATCTAAAAGTTGTTTGGACCATCAGAGGAAGACATGATCAGGATGTTTTTCAATCCAGATCTGCACAAGCTAGTTGAGTGGTCTGAAGCATGGCAGATGAAATTCAATTTGAGTAAATATAAGATTATGCACGCTGGACGGTTTTATAAGGTATTTATTTTACCCCCAAATTTAGTGACCTGAAAACGTTTATGATTTTTTATTTTAAAAAGTTACCGGTTTTATAAGGTATTTATTTTACCCCCAAATTTAGTGACCTGAAAACGCTTATGATTTTGTATTTTAAAAAGTCACCGTCATATATCAATCCCCATTTCAATCTCTATCGATTCCCATTAGTTGCGTTGAAATCGGTTGATAAACATGACAACGGTGTTGGATCACATATATCTGTAATATTTGTAGTTTTTGTCCCCCGGTTGCCCCCTATCAAATGTTTTATAAAAAAAAAGAAATGTAGATCGTGTTGAAGGGCATCAAACGCCGTTTGATTTGTGAAAATCGGACGGGTAAATCTCGAGATCTCCTGGGGGGGGGGGGGGGGAGGCGGAATCCGCCCCCTGCCAATAATAGGGGAGCCAGGAGCCTGCCACTAATAGGGTTAACGTGCTCTATTTAAAGGGAAATAATGACCCTTTTCCACATAAATGGAGTTAGCACTTGAAATCGACAGACGAGGCCAAGGGAGGATGTAAGTTCATCGCATTTTGCATATAAAATTCCTTCCGAGAGATATTTCAAGCTAAACTTGATAAGCGTTCCACACTTTTAACGTCCGGCACTTGCAAGTTACTTTTCGGTTTCCATCAAACTCCGGGTTTTTCCCGTATTGCTTTTTTACGCAATGGTATGGCAAATATATTTTGTGTTCTGTTTGTTGTGATAATATGCCCACCCATCCTTTACAATTAACAAACAATACAACAACTGGCAATTGAATCGGACGCTCATCGACGGTGACCTATTTAGTGTGGGCGATTTTTTTCTCGCAGTGCCCATTCAACAACGTTGAACAGATTGATACAAAAGCGTGTCGCTTTCGCTGTCATGTGTCGCTTTCCAATAGTGGAAGGAAAATACCGATCATGAAATTCCAAGTTTGAATAAAGGAATAATTTTATTTAATTATTAAATTTAGATCACATCATTTTAATACCATAACGGTAGCCAAAGAAATTGTTGCTAACAAAATCAATAGGCCATTATTTCCCTTTAAATGGTGTGCAATGGAATTTGTTGTACATTTATTGTTTGCCTGGAATAGGGCTGACAGGCAGACTTTTTGACTCTCTGGTACTGCAATATCCTAAATATACGACATCCGTGCTAAACAATACGTTTGAATCGGCCTACGGGGAACATTGAAGGGATCGAGCCATCAAGGGCATCTGGCCATCGTGGCCAGGGGGGCCTAGGGTGCCAACTACCATGGCTCCTCCAGGCGGTTAACCGAGATCGGCCTGAGGGGGCCCTCGGTCGGCCTGGAGGGTAAATTGGTCGGTCTGATTTTGATACCTCGGTCGGCTTGAGGGGCACTTATTTTGCATACGGGCTCCTTGTTTGGCCTCAGGGCCAATCGGTCGGGTTGAAGGGGTCTTTGGGCTGAGACCGTCTGTCGGCCCGAGTGGCCCTCGGTATGCCTGAGTGGCCCTCGGTCGGCCTGTAGTGGTTCCTAGTGTGCCTGTGGGGCTATTCTGTCGGCATTAGGGCCTGAGCGGGCCCCAGGCTGGTCTAAGAGGGCCATTGTCTGGGCCAGAAAGAGCCCGGCGTTTGAGAGGGACCTCTGTTGGTTTGAGACGGTATTTTCCGGGTCTTAGAGTCCTCGGTTCCTTGTCGTTCTGAAATGACCTTTGTCAGGCCTGACAGGGCCCTATGCCTATCTGAGAGGTCCGTTTTCCAGTTAGAAAGGACCCTCAATCGTCCAAGGGGGAGGTGGCACTTTTCCAGCCTAAGAGAGCTATACGTTCCTAAGAGAGGACCTTCCGTTTCTTTGAGAATATCGCCGGTCGACCAGAGATGACGACCAACTCTTACGCTTATCTTACGCTTGTCTAAGAGGGTCATTGTCAGACCTAAGAGGGCCCTGTGCCAGTCTGAGAGTGCTCTCGGTCATTCTGGAGAGCCCTTAGACGGGCTGAGAGAACCATTGGTCGGTCGGAAGCAGTCTTACAGGCTCGGAGTCGGAATCTGAGTCTATTGGAGTCGATAATTTTTGCTGGAGTTGGAGTCAGTTAAAGGGAAATAATGACCTTTTGATTTTGTTAGCAACAATTTCTTAGGCTACCGTTATGTTTTTAAAATTATTTTATTTAAATTTAAGAATTAAATAGAATTATTCCCAAATTCAAAGTTGTAAGTTTGGAAAAAATACAAAACAAGTACCTTGTGTACTTCATGAAGATCATTGACAAATTCGTCCTTCCCTACCATTGTTAACATCGAGTGCGGCATTTGTGGAGGCTCTGTGACATTTCCGATCAAACTGAGCGCTGCTCGGACACCCGCTAGTAGCGCTTTCGTTCTCCATGGCAACCAGGCGTCAGCCAATCAAAAGCCAGAAAGGGAACACGTTCTGGCTTTTCATTGGCTCACGCCTGGTTGCCATGGAGAACGAAAGCGCTACTAGCGTGCGTTCGAGCAGCGCTCTGATCCGTGAAGCAATCCGTGAAGCATCCGTGATGCATGACTGACTATCAGTATAAGTCATGAATAACAACAACATGCAAACTATACCAACTCGAATAAAATAAGAGCGGAATGAATTGAACCCCAGGCAAGCTAGTATTCGCAAAGCACTCGGCACTGCGCCACAATAGCAAAAGGTGAGGGAAATGCATATTGGATACAATATTATTACGTCACAAGTTTCTGAAGTGTCAACCACTATGAAATACAGTGATAAAATACCTTTAATAATGATTAACAAGAAAATTCAAACTTAAAAACAATAATTTGAATAAGTCTTTAATTAGCTTTCAACTCGAAATCAGATATATTTTGCAATGCTACACAAGAATGGCACCAGTGACGTCATTAACAAAGCCTGCTACGGGACTTGGGTATACTAATCAGGAACAACTCGCCAAGTGCGCCGAGATGGTTAAGTGCGCCGAGAAGCATGACAATGACTTTGTAAACAAATCGCCGACGCTAAATAGGTCGCCGTCGATGTGCATCGATGAGCTTCTGATTTAATTGCCAGTTTTGTGTTATTGTTCGTTAGTTTTTTTGGGAAAAATTATTATTTTTCATGATAAAATAAAGCATAGTGTTATATACAGCCAAAGACAAACTATACACAACTCCTAATGTTGAAAACAAATGAATCGATTTTCAAAAATTGAGGGTCGCAACCACTAACTATGCCACGTTGATGTGCATCGATGAGCTTCCGATTTTATTGCCACTTCTTTCAATCGCTGTTAGTTTGAGAAGATCGCCGGGCATATAATCACAACAAGCAGAACGCACAATATATTTTCCACTCCATTGCGTAAAAAAACAATACGGGAAAAGCCCGCAGTTTGATGAGGACCAAAAGTACTTGACAAAAGGTCAGAAATAGTGCAAGTACCGGTCGTTTAAAGTGTGGAACGCTTATCAACTTTAACATGAAATATCTTTCGGTAGGAAAGTTTTCATGCAAAATGTGATGAATTTACAATATATTTTGATCTCGTCTGGCGATTTCAAGTGCTAACTCCATTTTAGTGGAAAAAGGTCATTATTTCCCTTTAAATGTTGCCTACTGCGCCTGACAGGTGAGGATTATGCATGGGCAACGTGTTTTTTAGATGCGTTTTTAATTTGCTACCGATGGCGATAATTTAACATTTTAAGGCTTCATTTTTTTTTGCTGTCCCTTGAAAAAGTCAGTCTTGGGCATTCCACAGTAAGACAACAGGTGGGTGCCATCCGGCCATTTGGAATTTTCTTGAAAAGTTGTGCATTGGGGGTTTCTAGGTGGGGAATTTTCATTGGTGGTGACACCAAAATTCCCCCCCCCAAATATTTTCCAAAATACGGCCTTCTGAACTTTCCCAAGTTCACCGTGCAGTCCTAATTTTGACGACCAATATCTCTGGGCCTAAAACAACCTTTTTTATCAGGATTATTCAAAGAAAAGTTTGGCAATCACGGATTTCCGATTTTGTTTTTGTCGCGTGACCTCGTGACCTACTTTTTGCGCCGTGACCTTGACCTGTTCGAAACTGAAATGAACATTTTCGTCTGATGACGATTTGAGCTTCATTGATGTCCTTTTGTATAACCCTAAAAAAGTGGGGTTCGACCTGTACAAACTACTTTTGGGGACTTCCACAGTAAGACAACCATTTTGTCCTTCAATTTGCCGTCAGACCATTTTCAATGTTCTTGAAAAGTTGTGAACTGGGGGTTGCAAGGGCGGGAATTCATCGGTGGTGACCAACACATCCCCCCCCCCCCCAACAAATATTTCCAAAGATAAGGCCTTCTGAAATTTCAGAAGTTTACTGTGCAGGCCTAATTTGACGACGAATAATTTCGAGACTAAAGAAGCGATTTTTATCCACTTTTTTTATTTGTTTTGATCGGGATTAGTCAAAGAACAGTTTGTCAATCTCGGATTTTCGACTTTCATTTTGTTTTTCACGTGACCTCGTAAGCCACTTTTTACGCGATGACCTTGACCTGTTGGAAACTGAAATTAACATTTTTGCCTGATGACGATGACGTTCCATTGATCTGCTTTCGTATAACAAAAATATAAAAAGTGGAGTTTGACCTGTAAAAACCACTTTTGAGCCTTGCAATGTTGACACAATACGCTGTTTGGGTACGTTACGTTGTATTGGCCTGGCAGGTCATATGGCGACCTGATGTCGGTGTACAGGCACCAACTAAGAGGTTTCGCCGTCAGGAGTCACTCTGGACTTTGTTTCAAAAGCGTATGTCAAGTAAAGGCGAAGTTATTGACGGACAGGTGCCCGAACAGCGTATTATGTCAGCATTGCAACTTGCAAGGCTCACAAATAATTTGTACAGGTCGAACCCAACTTTTTTATGCGAAAGGACAGCAATGAAGCTCGAATCGTCATCAGACAAACATGTTAATTTCAGTTTCCAACAGGTTTAGGTTACAGCACAAAAAGTAGGTCACGAGGTCACGTGAGACAAAAAATGAAACTCGAAAATCCGTGATTGCCAAATTGTTCTTTGACTAATTCCGATCCAAACAAAACAAAAGTTTATCAAAATCGCTTCTTTATTCTTGGAGTTATTGGTCTCCAAAATTAATCCTGCACTGTGATCTTGGGCAAATTCGGAAGGCCGTATCTTGGAAAATGCATCTATATTTTTTGGATTTGTATGGGGATTTGAACTGAGATAGCAGATTTGTAGAGCAGATCGAAAAAGGGGTTGTGGGGAAAAAAATACCTCTCTACGCTAAGTAATTTCGACACAGGACTAGTGGTAGTAGATCGGGTCACGAAACAGCTTCTTCTAAAACGGGCCCTTTTAGAAGACGCCGTTCGGCTGTTTCGTGCCCCGATCGAGGCACGAAACTTGAAACTCTTGGACAGATATCCATCTATCGTCCAAACCAATGATATAATTGTTTTTCAGCTCGAAATATCTCGTATAGCCAAATTTCAAGACAACTTTCAAAGTGACCAATTCCCTTAAATACTTGTACATTGTCAAAGCCTTGTACTCCTCTCAGACGTTACTAGCATATGCTAGCTATCTCACTTACAAGGCAATACTTACTAACATACTGGCGGTGGGTTGCCAATAAAACAAACAAAAACAGACAAGAACAGCAGGGAATGGCGTGCCCCAACGTCCTTGGAGTCTCAATATTGACTTGTGTTAAAAGGTACTTAACGTAAATAGGTCACGTGGGAAGGATGGACACTCCTCTCTACCTATTAACGGGTAGGGGAACTAAATATAATACAATACAATGGGATGGGGGACAGGTAGTGTGTTTTTACGCATAACAAATTCAGCATATTTTTTATCAATTTTTCGATATACTTCTCACACACATCCTAGACCGCCTTATGTCCTAAAACTTCCTCTTAACTTCTAATATTTGAAAACAAACTTTCTTGATTTTGCTTGTGACGTCACGACACTCGTGATTTGTGACGGCACTTTTGATTTTCACTATGGTCGTGACGTCACAACTACAAGGATATGAGCTTAATTGTTTTAGTTTTTAATCATTTTTTTGTTCATTTCGCATTTTTTTATAATACACACAAAATATTTACATCATGAAAAACTATCCTTGTTTTATGAACCCAAAAATTGGTACCTTACAAAATTGTCCTCTTCCCCACCCCAATAACTTCCCTATTGTTTTATTTAACCGACTTATGACACGTAATAGCCACGCTTATTCGTGGAGTGTCTGTTGATGTCAATACATTGTCTAGTATGTCCTGTAATCGTCTGGTATGGTCCGTCGCCTTTTGTGGTGTGGTCAGTAGGTTTGTAGTTGATCAAACTTAGAGCTCTCGTTTCGTGAAATTTCATGTATTTGACAAAACAATTGACTGTACAAATGTCTTTCAACACTTACAGTCACCATCCCAGAGACTAGCTGTTTGACATCCTTCACATCAACAGAACACATGAGAATACACCATAATCACTTCGCGTCTTGACTTGATTCTACTCTCGAACAAACTATAACATGACTTCTCTGATTCACCCACATGGGTGGATGGAAACAATTACCTGCTTGGGCAGGTAAACAAAACAACCTCTATCGGAACTTCGACCTCCCAGCCTTGAAGCCGACGACCTAGACGTGCAGCTCGATGATGTCTTACGCACGCAGCTTGGCGACGTAGGAGATCATGGTCTCGTAGGACGCGTCACACGTGTGGAAGAGCTCCTCGCACGCGTCCACGCCGAACTTGTGGCCCATGAAGGCGGCGTAGTCGTACGCACCACGCGGCGACTTCATCTTCTCAATGCTGGGCGCCTCGGGAGCGCGTCCGAAGATGTTCAGGATGAACTTGTCCTCCTCCGACAGCGTCTCCTCCTCCTTCGCCTCCAACATGCAGACCAGCTTCATCGCGCATCCTACGGGGTCCGACGCAGAGACGAGGGAGAACACGGCGTCCTCCTTCAGCGCGTTCTCCACCGAGCGCTTCCCGCGGCGGGCGAGCACGACGGCGCCGATGATGCCGGCTCCGAGGACGAGGCCGCCGATGCCGGCCAGCGCGGTGGCGCCGGCGGCGGTGCCGAGTCCGATAGTTGAGGCGGTACCGACGGCGGCCGTCTCAAAGATGAAGGTGGCGTCCGAGAGGGTCGTCAGCCCGATGGCTAGCAGGGTGATGGTAACGGCGAGCTTCATGACTGCTGAGTCTGCGGCGGCGGCGGCGGCAGCGGAGGAGGTGGTGGTGGTGGTGGTGTCGGGACCGAGCGCTCACTGCGTCTGTGTCTCGGTGAGAGGAGGGCGGATTTTTATGGGTCGCTGTGTCTAGCCGCGTTCGGTTAACGCCCGCAAGGATCATCACTCTCTCTTCGGACCGCCGCGCCCGAGAAATCTAGGACGCCCGCTCTAGGACGCTGCAAATCACAATCACAATGGAAATGTGTCTCAGTGGGATTCCACAGGGCTCAGTCCTGGGCCCTTTGTTGTTTATGGTATTTGTGAATACAATTGAGAACAGTATAGACAGCGAAGTCTTGAAATTTGCAGACGATCTAAAAGTTGTCTGGGCTATCAGAGGAAGACATGATCAGGATGTTTTTTTCAATCCAGATCTGGACAAGCTAGTTGAGTAGTCTGAAGCATGGCAGATGAAATTCTATTTGAGTAAATCTAAGATTATGCACGCTGGACGAGTTAGCAGTAAATATAGGTATGCAATTGGTTGGCAGAAACTGGATCAGATTGGAAAGGTATGTATATTTAGGTGTTGTGGTAAACAGTAGACTATCAGCATCAGAACAGGTCGTAGAAGCTAGGAAAAAGGCACCTAGAATGCTGGGCGCCATTAACAGAAATGTTTCCTACAACAGTGAAAAGGTAATAACAATACTGTATTGTGCATACGTTAGACCACATTTGGAGTATTGTGTGCAGGAGCGGAACAGTATATCTCTTTGGGAGGGTAACCACCCCCTCCCCCCAATGGTGCTCCGGGCCCCCCAATGTTTTCCAAAACTTGTGCCCCTACAAAATATCAAGGACTACTCGTACATATTGTTCTTTTGGGAATTTTGCGTATTTCATCACATCAAGATGCGATTCCATCTTAGGAGTATGCCATCTTAGAAGTATACGAGCATTGTGATTCCATCTGCGACTGCTTTTTCGATTGGATACGTCTGTAGCAAGTATTGTGTTCTGCTAAAAAGTCCGTAGATACAAGGTTCTAGCGTTCAGATTAGCGAATAGCGGAGGGGGAGCATGAATAAATAACCCTCGCCAGGGGCGTCGCCACGGTTTCAAAACTACTAGGGACACATTGATACCTTAACGGAAATAGTTCACCTTCAACATTATTTTTAAACTGAGATAGCAGTTTTGTAGCCCGTGTTGGGAAACCCCTATCTGCAAGTTTTCTTGACTGAAAAGACTCTCCAGCCGAATATATTTGAGTTTTTGGCGAAGGAATGCGGTACTGGCGAAAGAATGTTGTACTGGTTCTAGCCCGGACAGAGGCTATACCATCAGCCAATCAGCTTGCAGATGGTGCTAGCAAGCGAATCACCGGCCGCCGGTTGGCACATCTCCAATCAGGGGCGGATCCAGGCAAACATTTCGGGGGGGGGCACATCAGACGTGAAGAGGCCCTCGAGCTGAAAAGGGCCCCCAACGTTTTTGCAGGTTTGAAAGGGCCTCCAGTCCAGTTTGAAAGGGCCTCCAGTTGTTAAGGGCTTTCTCATACCTGAGAGTATTTTCAGGTATGAGAGAGCCCTTAACAAGCCTAAGAGGGCCTCGTCAGGCCTGAAAGAGTTCCATACCAGTCTGAGAAGGCCCTTAATAGGCCTGAGAGGGCCTGATATTTCTGCGTGTATTTAAGCCTTTGCAGCATTTGTAATGTGGATTTTCATGTTGCAGTAGGTACTTGTTATTTAGCGCCGCCAAGCGGCGATTTTTTACGGGTTTCCCTGATAAAACCCAGCAATATAGGCGATGGGCCTTATAGATCATAAGAAGCTAAAAATGTTATTCATTCAATTCAGCGTTACGACGAACCGAAGACGATGACGATGGCTTCGTTATGATGATGGCCACCGATGTGATGCAGCGAAGCGGCGTGAAAATGTGAATTTTAGGTCGTGGAAAACGAAATTTTAATATTGGAACCAGACCAGTGGAGACCAGTGGAGCCACGCCTCAGGTAACCCCTTTTCCTGGTTGCACATCTCGGTATGATGAAAAATATTGAAATGAAGGTAGTTTCTCATATACATTAACTAGCCTCGGATAGTAAGTCACGATGACCGGTGGCAGTCAGCGCTCAATAGCACACATGATAATCATAACTATGCATATGTACCGAACTGTAACAAACAACTGGTAACAGTGCAAATGGTTTCAAAGCAGCAAGAGGCAGAACGACTTTTCCGCGCATAAATGGTCCCTGTGGATCTGGAAGAGCTTGAGGGTGGATGGCTTTGGGAGCTGGTCCTGGCCTGGTCCCCAGTATTAGCTCTTCAGTGTCCAGCAAGTTGGGCATCGCTCCAGCTTCCGCGGGTGCCGATGTCCGCGTCATTGCGTCCGCGTCGCCTTTTTCGGAACTCGGCAGACTAGCTAAGCATAAAACGTTGCTAAATAAACTATGTTTTCCAGCTGTAGGTCGCTATCTGCTGCGGATCATCAATAAGAGTTTCATAACAGGCACTGTTCCAGAAAGCTGGAAACGGGCCACAGTCATTCCGCTTCATAAGAAGGGTGATCCCAGCATAGCATCAAATTTCAGGCCGGTCACTAACATTCCAACAATAACTAAAGTAGTTGAAAAACTTGTTCTAAATCAGCTGACCAATTATTTGAATAGAGAACATTTATACAGTAACGATCAACATGGCTTTCGAGAAAATCATTCCACTTGTACCGCGCTTTTATTAGTGACTGACGAGATTCTGAAAGGCATGGATCGGTCAGAGATTTGTTTGTTGACGCTTATCGATTTAAGTCGATGTTTCGATGTGATCGACCATAAAACGTTGCTAAATAAACTAGAATTATTACAGATTAGTTCAGATTGGTTTGAAAGCTATCTTAGCGGACATGTTCAGCAGGTAAAAGTAGGTGAAACGTTTTCGGACTCTCTCCCAATCAACATTGGAACGTTTCAAGGGTCATGTCTGGGACCGTTGCTCTATAACGTAGCTAGCAACGACTTGCCGTGCTATATCCCCGACGAAATTAATGGATTTAAAATTATTAAAGCCCGTTATGCAGATGATAGTCAAATTGGTATTGTCGGTCCCCGGAGCCGTTTAGAAGAGATGAAAAGGAGCCTCGAAGAGGTTCTTGATACAATGACCACATGGTTTCAGCAGAACGGTATGCTGGTAAACGCCAGTAAAACGGAATTGATTGTGTGCGGCGACAGGCGGCAAGTGTCGCGTCTAGAAAGTGAAACGTCTATAAATTTTATGGGAGAGATACTCCATTCTAAGACTAGTGTCAGAAATCTGGGTGTAACCATGGATCGTTTTCTGTCGTGGGAGCAACACGTGCAGCAAATAGCGGATCGTTGTTTTGGAATTCTTGTAGGTCTTCTTCATGCCAAGCAGGTGCTGCCTATAGGGACACTACCCAGGTTAATCGATGCAATGGTTTTTTTCTCATGTCAGGTACTGTGTGCAAGTGTATGGTGGGACCAGTGTTACGGGGATAGGTAAAATTCAAAAGATATTTAATTTTGCGGCAAGATTAATCTCAGGACGTAGGAAATATGATCACATCTCGGACGTGTTGAAGCAGTATGATTGGCTAGGGGCAGCACGGTTTATTGAGTATTGTGACATGAGCATGCTACACAAGATTGTTACCACCGGTGAGCCTTCTATGTTGGCTAGTCAGTTCACTTTGAATCGAGACGTGGTGGGCCGTCGTACCCGACAGTCAGACCAGCTGGCATTGCCCAAACCCAGAACGAATCACGGGAAGCGAAATTTTGTGTATCGATCTGCGGCGCTGCTCAACAGTCATTTTGGTTCTAATGTTACGGATGTCCTCACTTCGTCCACAAGACTGGCAAAGAAAATGTTTAGAGAGCATTGCGCGGCTGCCGAAAGTAATACCTAGGCGCCAGTGTCTTCTATGGTAGCGTTTTTACACATGTTTTTAAATGCTTTTTAAATGACAAAGCGTAAGCTGCAATATGTACTTACCATGTATGACAATGACCCTGTAATAGCCCATGATGTGTGGAAATGGTCAGCTGATGTCGAAATACAAATAAAAATAAAAATGCATGCACTGGCGGATCCAGCCGTCGTTTTTTTTTTGGGGGTGGGGGTGGGGGCAAATCGGTGGGAGGCACTGGCAGATCCAGCCTCTCTCCGTGGGGGGGTCTTTTTGTGGCAAAAAGGTACCCCCATTTTTCTCCCTCCGCATATTTGGGCCGTTCACCTTATTTTGGTATTCAAGCCTAAGAAATTCACCTTTCAAACTCACAACAAATTATTTTGTGGATTTTTTTCCCCCGAAAAAAACATTTTTTCCCCATTTTCTTGGTTACAAAACTCACCATTTCGGATATCCGAGATAGCCATGTTGAAGAGAATGTCATTTCCTTTCTTTTGACGTTTTTTTATTTGCAATTTGCTTCAAAACTCTACGCTTTGTCCAACATTTATAGTTTTTCCACCAAAAATGGCATGGCATGACGTTATTAAAACGTCATTATCTCCCAAAATGCTACATCAATGTAATTGAAAGTTGGTGAGAATACTTAGACTTGATGCAGGATAAGGTACTGAAAGTTTCACGTTGATACCTATCACAGTTTCTAGGTTATTGAGAAAATCCGGGAGGGGGCAGATACTTCCAATAAGGTTTGAGCTAGAAGTACCTATATCAAACTTGGTACCTACCTATAGTTTGTTTTATTTTGATTGCACAATTGCCATTGGGAACTTCGTGAGAATCACACGTGAATTTTGTACACACCGCTGTCACGCGTCCCGAAAAGTTATTTTCACAAAAGCAATGCGTCATTTTTGACAAACATTTGCGCCGAAATAGAGTGTAGATTGGATTCCAAATTGATACCATATGCAGTGTGCTTCCTATATGTAAAAAAAAAAACGTTTGTTCGAGCTTCAATTCCGGCTAGCAGATTGCTGGCCGCTATTTTCTCGTCCAGTTGAGCTTTTTAAGCACTGATTTGAGGCGTGCCCAAGGGGTGGGGCCCACGGGGCAATTGCCCCCCCCCCGCCCCCTGAAGGTCCGTACGTGCCCTCTTGGCCGTATGTGCCCCTTTGGAAATAGGTCCCGAAGGTCCCTATTTCCAAAGATGCTTCAAAGATTAATGATTTTTTAAGGGGAAAATGTTGAAATTATGCCCCTCTAAAAATATAGTGGGCCAAATCCGGTGATTTGTTTTGGTTGGGTTACCTTATGCTCCCCTGATAAAAATTACTCACTCCTGGGGTGAATCCTGGGTACACTACTGGTAAGAGCCGTGTTTCCCAAACAAAAATCCAGTTTTCACTGTGTATAGTTGGATTTTGACTGGTGCGAAGTCAATTTTTACGAACAATTGTCAACGTTTTTTTTTTGTTAGGGGGAAGACATGTTGCCCCCCCCCCCTTCCAGGTTTTTTTGGGGCCATGGCCTGGTTGCCCCCCCCCCCTGGATCCGCCAGTGTAAACATGTATCCCGCTTGAAAGTTAATATTTTATGAAGCGAGTGGGACCTGGGGGCTGGGGCCAGCAATTACCACCAAGGAGAGCCTCTGCCAGACATTTAATACAATGAATTTTCGCATTTTCCAAATTTGAATAAGCAATTGCGAAACTTGTGTTATGCCGCGAAGCGGCGCGAAATTTTTCAGTTTTAAACTGAGGATAGCTGGATTTTGACTGTTGCAAAGGCAAGTTTTACGATAAATTGTTAACTTTCCTCGAAAAAGTGTGTGAAGGCGGGGGTAGACCCCCGCCTTCTGAGAGTGGGAGTCCGGACCCCCCCCCCCCCCCCCTCCCCCGTCGGCGACGCTCCTGGCCCTATGCCAGTCTTGTAGGGCCCTTGCAAGACTTGAGAGCGACATATGCTGGTCTGGAGGATCATCGGTAGGTCTGAAAGGGCCCTCGGTCGTTCTGAAAGGGTCCTGTGCCGGTGCGAGAGCGCCCTAAGGTCGGTAAAAAGGTACCTCATTCTCTTTGAGAGTACTATCGGTGGGCCTGAGAGGGCCCTTTCTAAGTCTGAGAGGGTCATTGCCAGACTTGGATGGCCATCCGTCCGTTTGAGAGGGCCATTGTCAGGCCTGAGAGGGCTCCGACCAGGCCTCTGGCTCAGGCGGGCTCAAATGGCTCGCCTGGTGTCCGGTATATGGCCCTCTGTCGCCTAGTAAGGGCCCTCTCAGACTGGCTTAGGGCCATCTGAGGCCTGGCAAGAGTCCTCTCAAACAGACACAGGCCCATTTCAAGCCCGACAAGGGCCATCTTTGACTAATGTAGGAACCAGTCAGGACTGGGACTGGTCCTCTCAAACCAACGTATGGTCCCTCTAAGGCTTTGTCAGGCCATCTTAAGCGGGCCGAGAAAACCCTCTCAGGTCCGGATAAGACCCTCGCAAACCACCCCAGGGCCCTCTCAGAACTAGCAAAGGCCCTCTCCGACAGGCGTAGGGTTTTATCAGACCCAGCGAGGGCATATTGAGACCTGACAAGGACACTCTCAGGCCGACGTAGGGCCCAGGCACGTATCCAGTATTTCGCCCAGGGGTGGCTGGGGGGGGGGGGGGGGGCGCCTCGAATGGGTCCCCTTCCCGAGCGTTGAAAGGGCCCAATTCCCGATCATTGCAAGGGCCTAGCAGACCCTCTGACCTCCCAATGGGCCCTTTGAAATTCCCAGGGGCCCTCTGGTCTGTCCAGGAGCCCTCAAGCCCTCCAGCCTTCTAAGGGGCCCTTCCGACCTGGCAAGGGACTGCGCTGGCTGCTTTGTCGCCCTGCCGACATGCTAAGGGGCCCTCCGACTTGGCCTTGGGCCCCTCCGTGCTGGCTAGGG
Organism: Chirona hameri; assembly: GCA_036785665.1. Classification (NCBI taxonomy): domain Eukaryota; kingdom Metazoa; phylum Arthropoda; class Thecostraca; order Balanomorpha; family Balanidae; genus Chirona; species Chirona hameri. The sequence continues at coordinate 51,927 of JAXIVJ010002449.1, forward strand.
GCACATTCGGCATGTTCAGGGGCCCTTTCGGTCTGGTCAAAGGCCCTCTGACCTGCACAGGGACCCTTTCAACTTCTCAGGGGCTCTCTGGGTCTGTCCAGGGGCACTCCAGCCTGCTCAAGGACCCTTTCGACCTGGTAAGGAATTGCGCTGGCTGCTTTGTCGCCCTGCCGACATGCTCAGGGGTCCCTCCGACCTGCTCAGGGGCCCCCGACCTGCCCAGGGGCCCCTCTGTGCTGGCTAGGGGCCATTCGGCATGTTCAGGGCTCTTCTGACTCGCCCAGGGGCCCTTTTGGTCTTGTCAGGGGCCCTCTGACCTGTACAGGGGCCCTTTGAACGTGTATGGGGCCCTCTGGTCTTTCGGAGGGCCCCTGTTGGCCCTTAAGGGCCTCTGAAGTGCTCTAAACTCTCTAAATACCACTTTGCGTGGTTTCCAGACTCTTAGAAAGCCCATGATAACGCGCTTCGCGCGGTCTCGTCGGCCCTTTTCGGCGCGCTGCGCGCGCCGAAAAGGGCCCTCCTCAGATGTTTCGGGGGGGGGGGGGGGGGGGGGGGCACGTGCCCCCTGTGCCCTCCCCTGGATCCGCCCCTGTCTCCAATGCGAGTCTATCTTTACGCGACTACTTTAATCTGATTGGCTGAACCATTTTTTTACATTCGCGTGACGTCAGGACTCTGACTCAGAGAGTATGCATATAGTTTTGATAAACAATACAAATTTACGGGCTTCTGTCCTGAATCGGCGCGATATAAGGCCACTTTTGACAATATAAAATGAAATTGTATGAAAAAATATAATCAAATCGTGTTGGGTAAAAAAAAATCCAAGGTGAACTATTTCCTTTAAAGGGAAATAATGACCTTTTGATTTTGTTAGCAACAATTTCTTAGGCTACCGTTATGTTTGTAAAATTATTTTATTTAAATTTAAGAATTAAATAAAATTATTCCCAAATTCAAAGTTGTAAGTTTGGAAAAAATACAAAACAAGTACCTTGTGTACTTCATGAAGGTCATTGGCAAATTCGTCCTTCCCTACCATTGTTAACATCGAGTGCGGCATTTGTGGAGGCTCTGTGAAATTTCCGATCAAACTAAGCGCTGCTCGGACACCCGCTAGTAGCGCTTTCGTTCTCCATGGCAACCAGGCGTCAGCCAATCAAAAGCCAGAAAGGGAATACGTTCTGGCTTTTCATTGGCTCACGCCTGGTTGCCATGGAGAACGAAAGCGCTACTAGCGTGCGTTCGAGCAGCGCTCTGATCCGTGAAGCAATCCGTGAAGCATCCGTGATGCATGACTGACTATCAGTATAAGTCATGAATAACAACAACATGCAAACTATACCAACTCGAATAAAATAAGAGCGGAATGAATTGAACCCCAGGCAAGCTAGTATTCGCAAAGCACTCGGCACTGCGCCACAATAGCAAAAGGTGAGGGAAATGCATATTGGATACAATATGATTACGTCACAAGTTTCTGAAGTGTTAACTACTATGAAATACAGTGATAAAATACCTTTAATAATGATTAACAAGAAAATTTAAACTTAAAAACAATAATTTGAATAAGTCTTTAATTAGCTTTCAACTCGAAATCAGATATATTTTGCAATGCTACACAAGAATGGCACCAGTGACGTCATTAACAAAGCCTGCTACGGGACTTGGGTATACTAATCAGGAACAACTCGCCAAGTGCGCCGAGATGGTTAAGTGCGCCGAGAAGCATGACAATGACTTTGTAAACAAATCGCCGACGCTAAATAGGTCGCCGTCGATGTGCATCGATGAGCTTCTGATTTAATTGCCAGTTTTGTGTTATTGTTCGTTAGTTTTTTTGGGAAAAATTATTATTTTTCATGATAAAATAAAGCATAGTGTTATATACAGCCACAGACAAACTATACACAACTCCTAATGTTGAAAACAAATGAATCGATTTTCAAAAATTGAGGGTCGCAACCACTAACTATGCCGCGTTGATGTGCATCGATGAGCTTCCGATTTTATTGCCACTTTTTTTTCAATCGCTGTTAGTTTTAGAAGATCGCCGGGCATATAATCACAACAAGCAGAACGCACAATATATTTTCCACTCCATTGCGTAAAAAAACAATACGGGAAAAGCCCGCAGTTTGATGAGGACCAAAAGTACTTGACAAAAGGTCAGAAATAGTGCAAGTACCGGTCGTTTAAAGTGTGGAACGCTTATCAACTTTAACTTGAAATATCTTTCGGTAGGAAAGTTTTCATGCAAAATGTGATGAATTTACAATATATTTTGATCTCGTCTGGCGATTTCAAGTGCTAACTCCATTTTAGTGGAAAAAGGTCATTATTTCCCTTTAAGGTCGAGGCCACTTTCACCTCTGGAGGGGGGGGGGGGGAGTGCGGTCGGAAATATTTCTAACTCACTTCTTTCCATGCAACGCTCATAGGCGTAATGTTAATGAGCTCAGCAGAATCACATTTTCAGTATACGGACATTGGTCGAGTTTTTTGTTTACTTTTTTGCACTTACAAAAACAACATCTGGAAATTTCCTTCTTAGGATGCCCAAAAACGCTCCAAAAATACATTTTAAGCGTGCATTAGACTTGTCTTGGGGGGGGCAAAACATAGTTTGGCCCCCCCTTTGACCGTCTTGGGGGGGGGGGGGGGGGGGGGAGGGGGGGAGGGGGGGGGGGGGGGGCATGGCCCCGTTTTCCCCCCTGGATCCGCCTATGCGACCACGTACGGCCAAATCTGTGCCTTCAAGGGCGTCGCCACTCGCCTCGGTCTCAACGTTACTTGGCAAAAATTCAAGTACATGTGTACTTCAACTTTTGATGATGTTGAGGTTATCTATCTGAAAGTTACTAGGGACATGTCCCGTGTCCCCAGCATGACCCCAGCAAAGGCAGTTTCGAATTTTACTAGGGACAGTCCTTAGTAGATTTTGAGGATTTGGAAGTTACTAGGGACAATGTTCCTAGTGTCCCTAGTGGTGGCGACGCTCATGACCCTCGCTCTACGTGGGGAGGGGGGCCTGACAGGCCCCCTGAGGTTTTTATTGAATAACTTTTTACGCATGCGACGCATCTTGCTGAAATTTTGGATAGCTGAGTTTACAACAATTATACGTATGCTGTATTTTTTTTGTATTTAAATTCGTTAAGTAGTTTGGGAGATAATCATTTTTGATGACATGTTGGTGGAAAAACGATAAATATTTGAAAAATGGTAGAAAACAGAGTTTTTAAGGAAATTGCAAACACAATGCACTAAAGATACAAAATGACATTCTCTTTAAAATGGCAATCTCGGATTTTCAAAATTTTGTTTTTTTTTACCCCTAAAATACACAAAAATCTGATTTTTGGGGGAAAATCCCCAGAAAATCAAAATGTTCAAAGATAAAAAACGGCATATATGTGAGAGAACTAATTATGGAGAATACCCATACCAAATTTCAAATCAATATCTTCATTTTTGACTGAGTGATGGCTCCCTAGGTGTAATAAGCTGATGACGTCATTTTTGTAAATAACTTTTTTTGACTTTTTTTTTTACAAGATACGAACAAATAATTACATTTTCTGTATTTTGGAGCCAAAACTGGTCTAGGAACATGCTTTTTTATTTACATTTATCAATTTCTAATTTTGAGGTTTTCTGAAGAGCAAAATCGCAGTTCTGGACGTGGTAAATCCGAGGTCATTCACTTGACCTGGAAGATCACCCATTGACCTGAAACCTAAAAATCGCATACTGTTAGATTCCTCTCACGACAGACAACATGCTGGTTCTTATCGAATTGCTCTACGTTGTTTGGTTTGGAAGTTAACAGGGGGGGGGGGGCTGTCAGGCCCCCGTAGGGCGAAGGTGAAAAAAGCTCCCGTAGGGCGAGGGTTAAAGGGAAATATTCACCTTTGTATTTGTGCAACTATTTCTTGGGCTTCCGTTATGGTATAACAATGATGTTGTCTAAATTTAAGAATTAAATAAAATTATTCCCTAATTCAAAGTTAGAAGTTTGGACAAATTCATGATCGGTGTTTTCCCTCCACTATCAAAACGCGGCATATTTTGTATTTTTTTTTGTATCAATCTGTTCAACGTTGAATACCTCTCGTTTCTCAACAAATCGCATACACTAAATATGTCGCCGTCCGGGGCCAAACTAAACTGCCGATTTCAATGCACCTTTTTTTCTCAAATCCTTGTTGATTGTTCATAAAAAGTTTGGCACATTCAGACTGGTTATTGATTCGACACTGATTGAATCGATTGGAATCGTTCAATCAAAATTCATTGAATCAAAACATAATTGATTCACCACCAGATATTTTGATTAATGAATCGTGATTGAATCCAAACCCGCATCAAATCAAGGCTGATTGAATCAAAAGATTTAACGATTCAAGTACACTGGTAAATTGTCCAAATACATGGAGTCCCAGTGGCTCCATTCAATTATACTGAAATACTATTGCTGTACCAATATTTTAATGATCATATATATGCATGTTTCCATTGTTATTGATTTTACATAAATTCACCTCATATATTCAAATGTTGAATCAAACGTGAATCAATTAAAATATTTGTTTTGATTCTTTGAATCAGAATGAATCCATTCTCAAAATTGTATCCGTGAATCGATGATTGCATCATTCAGATTCAAAATGAATCATGATTGAATCGTTCCAAAAAAGTTGAATCAATAACCAGTCTGGCACATATTCGCAAACGATAGAGTGCAGGAAACATGTTGCATACCACTACGGACCGTTATAAGCGTGGATCGCTCATCAACTATAACTTGAAATATCTTTCGGTAGGAATGTTTATATGCAAAAATGTGATCAATATACAGTATATTTTGGTCTCGTCTATCGATTTCAAGTAATAACTCCATTTTTGTGGAAAAAGGTGAACATTTCCCTTTAACCCTATTAGTGGCGGGGCAGATTCTGCCCACCCCTCAGGTTTTTCGCAGATATCTCCCGAAGGACTAAGAGCAGACCCATGCAATTGTGTGACTTTTCCTAGAATTGAATTCCGCATATAGAGTTAAAATGTTGAGTTCCTAACCTTAACAGAGGCGGTTCGAAGGTCCAGTTTTGGGAGGATTTGTTTCTGTGACATTTAGCGATAATACGGAGATGCGATCTTCACGGCTTCTTCCTAACTGCCTGAAGTATAAAGGAGTTGTATAGGCTTATGGTGATTAAAACAAGTGCAAATAAGTTGATTTTTGTGAACTATAATACATATTGCCCGGCAGAGGCAGTTTCAGGGGCTTGAAAAGGGGAGGTTTACAGGAAGTTATTTTCTATATATTTTGCCTCCGTTTTTCACTAACTTGGCACCGCCTATGGATGAAAATATGCTTTATAACTGTTGTGTCTTATGTCACAATGGCCCACCATTTCATTTATCGAAAATAGAGAAAAAGACGGTTTTATAAGGTATTTATTTTACCCCCAAATTTAGTGACCTGAAAACGCTTATGATTTTTTTATTTTCAAAAGTCACCATCATATATCAATCCCCATTTCAATCTCTATCGATTTCCACTAGTTGCGTTGCAATCGGTTGATAAACATGACAGCGGTGTTGGATCACATATATCTGTAATATTTGTAGTTTTGTCCCCCGGTTGCCCCCTATCAAATGTATTTTTTTTTTAGAAATGTAGATCGTGTTGAAGGGCATCAAACGCCGTTGGATTTGTGAAAATCGGACGGGTAAATCTCGAGATCTCCTGGGGGGGGGGGGGGGGGGCGGAATCCGCCCCCGCCAATAATAGGAGAGCCAGGAGCCTGCCACTAATAGGGTTAACGTGCTCTATTTAAAGGGAAATAATGACCCTTTTCCACAAAAATGGAGTTAGCACTTGAAATCGACAGACGAGGCGATGTAAATTCATCGCATTTTGCATATACAAATTCCTTCCGAGAGATATTTCAAGTTAAACTTGATAAGCGTTCCACACTTTTAACGTCCGGTACTTGCAAGTTACTTTTCGGTTTCCATCAAACTCCGGGTTTTTCCCGTATTGCTTGTTTACGCAATGGTGTGGAAAATATATTTTGTGTTCTGCTTGTTGTGATAATATGCCCACGCATTCTTTACAATTAACAAACAATACAACAACTGGCAATTAAATCGGACGCTCATCGACGGTGACCTATTTAGTGTCGGCGATTTTTTCTCTCTCGCAGTGCCCATTCAACAACGTTGAACAGATTGATACAAAAGCGCCAGGTGTGTCGCTTTCCAATGGGGGGGGGGGGGAGGAGGCATTCTAAAGTCTATTATTTCCATGCAACGCCCATAGGCATAATGTTAAAATCCAAAATGTTGGGGGGGGGGGGGGGGGGGGGGCGGCTGCCCCCTGCCCCCTGTTCCTACGCCTATGCCTTGACCTGTTGAAAACTGAAATTATTTTTTTTTCCTGATGACGATGACGTTCCATTGATGCACTTTCGTATAACAAAAATATAAAAAGTGGAGTTTGACCTGTAAAAACTTCTTTTGAGCCTTGCAATGTTGACACAATACGCTGTTTGGGTACGTTACGTTGTAATGATCTGACAGGTCATATGGCGACCTGATGTCGGTGTACAGGCACCAACCAAGAGGTTTCGTAGTCAGGAGTCACTCTGGACTTTGTTTCAAAAGCGTATGTCAAGTAAAGGCGAAGTTATCGACGGACAGGTGCCCGAACAGCGTATTATGTCAGCATTGCAACTTGCAAGGCTAAACAATAATTTGTACAGGTCGAACCCAACTTGTTTATTTTTTATGCGAAAGGACAGCAATGAAGCTCGAATCGTCATCAGACGAACATGTTAATTTCAGTTTCCAACAGGGTTAGGTCACAGACAAAAAGTAGGTCACGAGGTCACGTGAGAAAAAAGAAACTCGAAAATCCGTGATTGCCAAATTGTTCTTTGACTAATTACGATCCAAACAAAACAAAAGTTTATCAAAATCGCTTCTTTATTCTTGGAGTTATTGGTCTCCGAAATTAAACCTGCACTGTGATCTTGGGGAAATTCGGAAGGCCGTATCTTTGATTTTTTTTTTTGGATTTGTATGGGGATTTTAACTGATATAGCAGATTTGTAGAGCAGATCGAAAAAGGGGCTGTGGTGGAAACAATACCTCTCTACGCTAAGTAATTTCGACACAGGACTAGTCGTGGTAGTAGATCGGGGCACGAAACAGCTTCTTCTAAAAGGGGCCCTTTTAGAAGACGCTGTTCGGCTGTTTCGTGCCCCGATCAAGGCACGAAACTTGAAACTCTTCGACGGATATCCATCTATCGTCCAAACCAATGATATATATTTTTTTTTCAGCTCGAAATATCTCGTATAGCCAAATTTCAAGACAACTTTCAAAGTTACCAATTCCCTTAAATACTTGTACATTGTCAAAGCCTTGTACTCCTCTCAGACGTTACTAGCATATGCATAGCTATCTCACTTACAAGGCAATACTTACTAACATACTGGCGGTGGGATGCCAATAAAACAAACAAAAACAGAAAAGAACAGCAGGGAGTGGTGTGACCCAACGTACTTGGAGCCTCAATAATTACTTGAGTAAAAAGGTACTTAACGTAAATGGGTCACGTGGGAAGGATGGACACTCCTGTATACCTATTCACGGGTAGGGGAACTAAATATAATAAAATACAATGGGGTGGGGGACAGGTAGTGTGTTTTTACGCATAACAAATGCGGCATATTTTTCTCAATTTTTCGATATGCACATCGACAAATTGCACACACATCCTAGACCGCATTCTGTCCTAAAACGTCCTCTTAACTTCTCATACTAAAAAAACTTTCTGGATTTTGCTTGTGACGTCACGATACTCGTGATTTGTGACGGCACTTTTGACTTTCACTATGGTCGTGACGTCACAACTACAAGGATATTAGCTTAATTGTTTTAGTTTTTAATCATTTTTTAGTTCATTTCGCATCTTTTTATAATATAAAAAATATTTACATTATGAGAAACTATCCTTGTTTTATGAACCCAAAAAATGGTACCTTACAAAATTGTCCTCCACCCCATTGTCTAGTATGTCCTGTAATCGTCTGTGGTATGGTCCGTCGCCTTTTTTGGTGTGGTCAGTAGGTTTGTAGTTGATCAAACTTAGAGCTCCGTTTGGTGAAATTTCATGTATTTGACAAAACAATTGACTGTACAAATGTCTTTCAACACTTACAGTCACCATCCCAGAGACTAGCTGTTTGATATCCTTCACATCAACAGAACACATGACAATACACCATAATCACTCCGGGTCTTGACTTGATTCTACTCTCGAACAAACTATAACATGACTTCTCTTATTCACCCACATGGGTGGATGGAAACAATTACCTGCTTGGGTAGGTAAACAAAACAACCTCTATCGGAACTTCGACCTCCCAGCCTTGAAGCAGACGACCTAGACGTGCAGCTCGATGATGGCTTACGCACGCAGCTTGGCTACGTAGGTGATCATGGTCTCGTAGGACGCGACACACGTGTGGAAGAGCTCCTCGCACGCGTCCACGCCGAACTTGTGGCCCATGAAGGCGGCGTAGTCGTACGCACCACGCGGCGACTTCATCTTCTCAATGCTGGGCGCCTCGGGAGAGCGTCCGAAGATGGTCAGGATGAACTTGTCCTCCTCCGACAGCGTCTCCTCCTCCTTGGCCTCCAGCATGCAGACCAGCTTCATCGCGCATCCTACGGGGTCCGACGCAGAGACGAGGGAGAACACGGCGTCCTCCTTCAGCGCGTTCTCCACCGAGCGCTTCCCGCGGCGGGCGAGCACGACGGCGCCGATGATGCCGGCTCCGAGGACGAGGCCGCCGATGCCGGCCAGCGCGGTGGCGCCGGCAGCGGTGCCGAGTCCGATGGTTGAGGCGGTACCGACGGCGGCTGTCTCAAAGATGAAGGTGGCGTCCGAGAGGGTCGTCAGCCCGATGGCTAGCAGGGTGATGGTAACGGCGAGCTTCATGACTGCTGCGTCTGCGGCGGCGGCGGCGGCAGCGGAGGAGGTGGTGGTGGTGTCGGGACCGAGCGCTCACTGCGTCTGTGTCTCGGTGAGAGGAGGGCGGATTTTTATGGGACGCTGTGTCTAGCCCCGTTCGGTTAACACCCGCAAGGGTGATAGCCGAACTCTCTCTTCGGACCGCCGCGGCCGAGAAATCTAGGACACCCGCTCAAGGTCAGGTGCGAGTCGCGCGAGTGTCTGAGTTTCGACAGTAGACCGATGGGCGTCTCGGTCGCTAATGAGCCGTGTTGTCAGCCCACAGGAGTCGCCCTGCCCGCCCCGGGCGAGGTGTTATCGATATCAGCCGGTCGTTTCCAGCAGTCTCGTCTGCTCTCTGTGGTCGCATGCCGACTGGAACGCGCACAGCATTATAAGTCGTGTCTGAGAAACGCAGTAAGTTACGACGAATCGGTGCGGCTATGGCATATTGTCAAGTGCAGTCTGCGGCTGGGACGCGTACATGACGTGAAAGAAGTGCAGTCGGCGGCTGGGACGCGTACATGACGTGAAAGGTGTGGCGCGGTTACGACAGCTATCGAGTATACCGATACGGCGCGGTTCAGTACGGCTGATTTGAGTACAATTGAGTACGGACATCATCTGGCTAAAATCGGTCACTGGTGTTGCTTCAGCCGCTCAGAGTAATGTAGGCTGACATTTTTGTACATGCCGCTCGCGATTGTATTCCACTCTCGTGCCTATAAGCGAGCGTCGTGCCTATAAGCGCGCCTGCCATACTCAGAAGTGAGTCTGCTCGTATATAACGGAATGAACATGTGCCATGTTTGTTAAACTTCATAATTTGTTTGTTGTGTTTTGTCGGCGAGTTTGTAGGTGATTTATTTGGCAACTCCTGACGCCCGTCAGCAACACTCTGTTCTAACCAGATGAAGTAAAACCCGGGGTTTTATTTCATCTGGTTAGAAAAGACGACTCTACCGAAGCTACTTTACGTTTGACGGCAGTGCTGCAAACAGAAGGATGCAAGTGTGACTGAATAGTCCTTCGATCGATAACGTTATCACTGACGGGGAAAACGGCAGCACTTTTAACGTCAGGTTAAACACCATTCGGGGAGAAATCGTCAATAATCCTCCTTTAGCAGGTCGAACCCGTCATTCGATTGTTGAAAAGTTAGACTTCCGTACGTCGGATTGCTGGTCCTGGATTGGAAATGACGAAAGGCAATTTGGCCTTACGGGAAGTCTCCATGGAGTCGAGATAGCTTCACCAGAGTACTGACCTTCCACTCAGTCAGTGGGGACTGGGGTATGCACGTGAGAATCCCGTCGTCGCACCAGAGTACTGACCTTCTGCTCAGTCAGTGAGGACTGGGGTTTGTTTGCACGTGAGAATTCCGCCGCCATTCGGCGTCCACTGCCAGGGAAGTTTCCGTAAAATATGTACAAGTTTTTACCGATTTTTCCACTCTGCTCAGCCACCTTTGCGACTGGATCCGGTCCGGTCCTCTGATCTGATTGTGTGATGTGCGGGGGGGGGGGGGGGGGAGACGGATGCTGTCACGTGACCGTTGGGTCTCCGAGTCGAACGTGGTCACGTGACCGGTGGGTCTCCGAGTCGAGTTTCTCCATCGCTCGGGACTTCCTGACACCTCCACGGGACAGACGACATTGCGCCAACGGAGAGAAACGACAAAAACGGTCATTCGATTTCGTAAGATGTGTAGCGATATATAGCACTCATAAACGAGGTCGATACAATACACAAAAAAATCAAACGTATGCTGTACGGAAACATGTGAAACAAATGTCTCAACAGTTCGTGACATTGCAAAGTGACAATTTTTATCTGGGATCCCGAGAAATCTATACATTGACTCGACAAACATCGCTGTAAAATCTCTACATGTTACATCCAATAGATATCCCGTATCCACTGTGACTAATCCATTTCAACGAGTTGAAGGAATTAATTGGGATGTGAAATATAAATACATGACTTTTAAGTGGTCTACTGGGATCTTAGATCTGGTTCTTATACTGATAATTGTCCGCGAACTTCACTTCCGCATTATTTTCCGGATTCACGGCTAAAGGCAAGACATTGTATCTTTTTTAGTTATAGGAAGGAAAACATGGAGATTGACTGAGAGTTCGCCTCGAAATTTTTGCTGAAGTAGCCACGGAATCTTAACCCGCGACTTACAGGAGAGGGCTATTTTTTGCCCCCTCCTGTTATTTTGCAATAACTCCTAAATCAACGCCAGTATCGTTACTAATCTTGCAGTATCTTCTCTCATATCAATTCTATACATGTTGGCCAATGGAAAAGGTTAAGGTTATGATAGGTCAACCGGAAATGACATCAGAGTGAAGTCATGTTCTTTGGTTTTTGTTGCAAAATAATGGTTTCCGGAAAACGCTGTCAAAGATATAATGTTTGAGATAAATTAAATTGTCTTAAATCAAATTACTGCCAATAGACCGGTCTATCAAACTGCAATCTCGGATTTTGAGGGTTTTTTATTCAAATTTTGAGAAATCCAAATACATTGTTTTTAACAAAATTTTCAAAAAGAAATCAGAATTATCCACAAACCGGATTATATGTTATTGAGACGTCTTCGATGAATATGTGTACCAAATTTGAAGTAGATATCCTCAAAAATGACTGACTTATGACCTTTAAATGACCAAAATCGACCACCTCCCACAGCATTACTATGCATAAAAATGAATTTCCGTTTTTGCTTTTACTTCTCTTTATATGGAACAAACAATGTTCTAATGCCATTTTTCTCGTTCTAGATGAAAAACAAACCCATAAACATGTGTCACAACGCCTAATGACCGTAATTTGCAGTTTGACCTCGTGACCTCGGATGACTTTGACCTGACCCAAGGTCATAAACAGCTTAGAATGGTACTTAGAAGTGTCAGACATACGAATAATACCGATTTATCGACTGCTTATGCGTTTAATATCGCAATTTTGCGCGACAATTCCATCCATCGAGACCTTTTGACACGGTTAAACATTTTGTACTTGACCTGACCTGTGACGTCATCGGTGACCCGAGGTCAACAATATTATGTTTCCCTCGATACATTGCCCAGGGCTATCGAATGCCTTTTGCATTTTTACAATCGGTCCAGCAGTTCTGAAGATCCGAGGGGGGGGGGGGGGGGGGGGGTAAAAAAATAGCCCCCCCAGTAAGTCGCGTTATGAAATATACCCCAGTAACTCGCGGGTTAATGAAGACACAGACCAGGAGTATTGAAGACTATTTTGACTGTGTTGAGTTGTCGCGTTTCAAACGGACGTTTACGAACTGGCTCGTTTTTTATCCGAGTTGTTGTTGTCCCGGTGACTTATGTTGCTCATTCTTCTGAGCAGCTATAAACGTCTTCAAACAAACATCAGTGACCAGAGAAAATGACCGTAATATTCATCAAAGCGTCTCGTCCGTCCACAAAATCAGGTGATCAAAACAGACGTTAAACTTACTGATGATCGATATTTACAAGAATAACTTCGAGTGATGCAATACGGGATTTTTCGCTGCTGAATCACATGTGTATGAGAGTACCAAAATGATCTAAAAACTCACTAGTGCAAAACACGGATACATGATCAAAGTGCTTCCACAGCATTCGATGAACAACATTAACTCTTCATTCATGCACAATTCTGACTCGGCGTTTTATAACACCGAGCAACTACTTGCTTTCTTCGCAAATCAATCGCGAACCAAGTCAAACATTGCACGGCTGGGATGAACCCAGCATAGGCCATAGCATGGTAGCGAGTACCTGCCGAACTGTTTGACACTGTAGGCTACGTTTGGCATCTCAGCCACGACAAACTGCAGCGAAAATAATGCTCACTTACCCTAGAAAGGCACATACAAGTCACAGTTGAAAGGACACTCGTGTGGTCCGGTCGTGTTAGTGCTCACAATTTCCAGCCGCCGAGATGGCTGGACGCAAAGTCAACGTCACCCCCGCATTTGAGCTCGCACTCGCCTCTGGTGGTCGTACACCGGCCGGCTTCTCAACTGGTCCTGATATTTAACAACATTTTCACTCATTGCCAAAGTCACGGCAGCATAGCTGAGACGCAAAACACTGCTTATTGAATTGTCTCAACACTCGCCGTCACGACAATTGACAACTCCACGGAAATCCAGAGCCCAGTGCTCGTCCTGTTCAATGTTCTATACGGGTGAACGCGAACAACATGCATTCGCTACCTACCACACGAGCGCAGCTCTTTGGCTTTGGCTGCTTAGCCGCTTGGTCTCGTCTCCTAACCGTATCCAGCTTAGCCGCTTTGTGTTGCCCTTTCGCTGCGCCTCAGCTGCCCTCAGCTGTGTCCAGCCTACCATTCCAACAGCAATTCTCATCGAACTTCACCACATGCTCAGCCTCAAGAACATCATTCACTTCGACCACCTTGCCACGACCTGAGCCGATCTCGCCCGACCACAGGTGACCCCAGGTGACCCCAGGTGACCACAGGTGACCCCAGGCGACCCCAGGTGACCCCAGGTGACACCTGATGACTTCAGCTGACCTCGTTACCTGGTGACCTGGTGACCTCATGCTGCCCGCACAAGCTATCTGCGCCTTATTGACTTCCGGCCGCGTGAGTGCATAGACGCAACGTCGGCGTTGTTTAAGTTTTTGAAGTTCTTGTTCTCTTCCCGGCCCCAGATTCTTCCGCAGCAGTTCAACATCCTCTTGAGCACAGACTTCTTTATCTCAACAGCCTGCCATAGGAAATACAATTAGTATACAGTCAGCGTATTTTGCACATGTTATTCAGATGCATTTTCTTACTTTACATCAGATATAGGTATCGTCACGCATAGGATCACCAGGCGAATCAAATATGTCCAAGGCAGCGGGCATTTGTGATATGTGATGTGTTCGATACTGCCGTCGTCGTACCAGTCGCCACTCTCTCCACCGGGGGACCTGCGAGCCCAGCAACTCACTTTTGTTATTAGATATATCACTGAAAGCAACTAGCCGTCTCTCATTGGGTTGCTGTATTTACACAGGCACACCAGCCGTGACTATGCATCAAGCAAATTACGAACTGTCTTCAGTGGGATTCGAACTGTCATCCTCTCGACCCGAATCGCTCTTCCCTCGCCTCTCAGGAGCACGTGGCTTACCTTGAGCGCCACCTCCTCCTTCATGAGGTAGTAGCACATCGCCAGCAGACCCATGCCGACCAGCAGGTACATGAAGTTGATGACCAGTTTCAACTGGTTGCCCTCGGCAGCCTTACGGTTGTTGGCGCCTGGAACAAGGTAGTAACGCCGATAAATGTGGTGGCATCGATCAAAAATGTCAAAATGGGCAAGAACATTCACGAAACATTCAGCACCTTCAATATAATGGATTTCATCCGTGCTTCGAAAAACACGCACCCGGTTTTTTCTTTCTTCAGGGCCTCCAAGCGTTCCGTTTCCGTTCCAGAGTATCTCGTCTCTACACTGGATCAAACTTGAATCTCTACTTTGCCCACTCGAACATCTCTATGTGCTCGTCGAATGTTCTTTGCTATTCTCCAAAGTAGGTATACGACCCTCTCCTGATTCCTTCTCATAAGATGGGCTCCAAATGACCTTAGCCGTCGCAGCGCCCAAAACCCAAATCATCATCATCCTCATCTTCTCATAAGAGCTCTCTACCTACCTGACTCCTTCTCATCCGGGAGTAGCTCTCGCGGCGCTCACCTGGAAAGAAGTCTCCGAACCCGATCTTCAGTATGGACGTGAAGGAGAAGTAGCAGGAGTCGAGGTAGCCCCCAGTTCTCCCACTCGGCGAACATGATGGTACCTCCGATGAGGTAGCTGATCAACACGTAAATACATGCTGTCGTCGGCACAATCACCTGTCAGAGGGCAGAGAGGATCAGAGGCAACACGTAAATACATGCTGTCGTCGGCACAATCGCCTGTCAGAGGGCAGAGAGGATCAGAGGCAACACGTAAATACACACTATCGTCGGCACAATCACCTGTCAGAGGGCAGAGAGGATCAGAGGCAACACGTAAATACACACTGTCGTCGGCACAATCACCTGTCAGAGGGCAGAGAGGATCAGAGGCAACACGTAAATACACACTGTCGTCGGCACAATCACCTGTCAGAGGGCGGCGAGGATCAGAGGTTATGTATCGCAGGTCACAGTACAGGTTATATGGCATGGGTCTGTCTCTTTCATGGGAATAGGTCATGGGTTAGAAGACGCGGCTGGATAATTCGACCATAGGCTACAGGTCACATGTCAAATAATAGCCCGCATGCAGGACATACACACCATAGATCAAAGGTTACAGAGGACAACTCATAGCTCGAAAGTAGACATTTCTGCTGAAGGTCGATTTGCATCTGGTTTCGATCTGTGTTCATCACTTGTCGGCCCGGCCTGGATCTTTACTAGTCTGAACCTCTGAACCTCTATATCTGAACCTGTATCTGCATCTATCTCCTACTTGAACCTTGATCACCTGGATCACCGACACCTACCTGGATCTGCTGCTCCTGGAACGCCTCGGCTCCCAGCGCCTCGACGTCTATCTCCATCTTGGCAAGCCGGGCGCGTCGCTCCCGCTCCTCCGTGCACCGGTAGATCACCGTGTAGATCCACTTGAACGTCTTGGCGAACACCTGAGGAGGTGACGAAAACAACAACAAACAACAGCAGTGACGGTTAATGCTGGAAATGGTTGGAAAGATATTGTGGTGTAAAGCAATGGTAGTGGATCAGGCAAACTTGAAAAAAGGAGACGGAGACATGAGACAGAGAGAGACAGAGAGACAGAGAGACAGAGAGAGACAGATAGACAGAGAGACAGAGAGACAGAGAGACAGAGAGACAGAGAGAACAGAGAGACAGATCAGAAGAGACGAGACAGAGAGACAGAGAGACAGAGAGACAGAGAGACAGAGAGACAGAGAGACAGAGAGAACAGAGAGACAGAGAGACAGAGAGACAGAGAGACAGAGAGACAGAGAGACAGAGAGACAGAGAGACAGAGAGACAGAGAGACAGAGAGACAGAGAGACAGAGAGACAGAGAGACAGAGACAGAGAGAACAGAGAGACAGAGAGACAGAGAGACAGAGAGACAGAGAGACAGAGAGACAGAGAGACAGAGAGACAGAGAGACAGAGAGACAGAGAGACAGAGAGACAGAGAGACAGAGACAGAGAGACAGAGAGACAGAGAGACAGAGAGACAGAGAGACAGAGAGACAGAGAGACAGAGAGACAGAGAGACAGAGAGACAGAGAGACAGAGAGACAAAGAGACAGTGAGACAGTGAGACAAAGAGACAGAGAGACAGAGAGACAGAGAGACAGAGAGACAGAGAGACAGAGAGACAGAGAGACAGAGAGACAGAGAGACAGAGAGACAGAGAGACAGAGAGACAGAGAGACAGAGAGACAGAGAGACAGAGAGACAGAGAGACAGAGAGACAGAGAGACAGAGAGACAGAGAGACAGAGAGACAGAGAGACAGAGAGACAGAGAGAAACAGAGAGACAGATAGACAGAGAGACAGAGAGACAGAGAGACAGAGAGACATATATACAGAGAGACAGAGATACAGAGATACAGAGATACAGAGATACAGAGATACAGAGATACAGAGATACAGAGATACAGATATACAGAGATACAGAGATACAGAGAGACAGAGAGACAGAGAGACAGAGAGACAGAGAGACAGATATACAGAGAGACAGAGAGACAGAGAGACAGATAGACAGAGAGACAGAGATACAGAGATACAGAGATACAGAGATACAGAGATACAGATATACAGAGAGACAGAGATACAGAGATACAGAGAGACAGAGAGACAGAGAGACAGATAGACAGAGAGACAGAGAGACAGAGAGACATATATACAGAGAGACAGAGAGACAGAGAGACAGAGAGACAGAGAGACAGAGAGACAGAGAGACAGAGAGACAGAGAGACAGAGAGACAGAGATACAGAGATACAGAGAGACAGAGAGACAGATAGACAGATAGACAGAGAGACAGAGAGACAGAGAGACAGAGAGACATATATACAGAGAGACAGAGAGACAGAGAGACAGATAGACAGCGAGACAGAGAGACAGAGAGACAGAGAGACAGAGAGACAGCGAGACAGAGAGACAGAGAGACAGATAGACAGAGAGACAGAGAGACAGAGATACAGAGATACAGAGATACAGAGAGACAGAGAAACAGAGAGACAGAGAGACAGAGAGACAGAGAGAAAGAGAGACAGATAGACAGAGAGAAAGAGAGACAGAGAGACAGATAGACAGAGAGACAGAGATACAGAGATACAGAGATACAGAGATACAGAGATACAGAGAGACAGAGAGACAGAGATACAGAGAGACAGAGAGACAGAGAGACAGATAGACAGAGAGACAGAGAGACAGAGAGACATATAGACAGAGAGACAGAGAGACAGAGACAGAGAGACAGAGAGACAGAGATACAGATAGACAGATAGACAGAGAGACAGAGAGACATAGAGACAGAGACACAGAGAGACAGAGATACATATAGACAGAGAGACAGAGAGACAGAGAGACAGAGAGACAGAGAGACAGAGAGACAGAGAGACAGAGAGACAGAGAGACAGAGAGACAGAGAGACAGAGAGACAGAGAGACAGAGAGACAGAGAGACAGAGAGACAGAGAGACAGAGAGACAGATAGACAGAGAGACAGAGAGACAGAGAGACAGAGAGACGGGGACAGATATACAGAGAGACAGATAGACGGAGAGACAGAGAGACAGAGAGACAGAGAGACAGAGAGACAGAGAGACAGAGAGACAGAGAGACAGAGAGACAGAGAGACAGAGAGACAGAGAGACAGAGAGACAGAGAGACAGAGAGACAGAGAGACAGAGAGACAGAGAGACAGAGAGACAGAGAGACAGAGAGACAAAGAGACAGTGAGACAGTGAGACAAAGATACATAGAGACAGAGAGACAGAGAGACAGAGAGACAGAGAGACAGAGAGACAAAGAGACAGTGAGACAGAGAGACAGAGAGACAGAGAGACAGAGAGACAGAGAGACAGAGAGACAGAGAGACAGAGAGACAGAGAGACAGAGATACAGAGAGACAGAGAGACAGAGAGACAGAGAGACAGAGAGACAGAGAGACAGAGAGACAGAGAGAGAAACAGATAGACAGAGATACAGAGAGACAGAGAGACAGAGAGACAGAGAGACATATATACAGAGAGACAGAGATACAGAGATACAGAGATACAGAGATACAGAGATACAGAGATACAGAGATACAGAGATACAGAGAGACAGAGAGACAGAGAGACAGAGAGACAGATATACAGAGAGACAGAGAGACAGAGAGACAGAGAGACAGAGAGACAGAGATACAGAGATACAGAGATACAGAGATACAGAGATACAGAGATACAGAGATACAGATATACAGAGAGACAGAGATACAGAGATACAGAGAGACAGAGAGACAGAGAGACAGATAGACAGAGAGACAGAGAGACAGAGAGACATATATGCAGAGAGACAGAGAGACAGAGAGACAGAGAGACAGAGAGACAGAGAGACAGAGAGACAGAGAGACAGAGAGACAGAGATACAGAGAGACAGAGAGACAGAGAGACAGATAGACAGATAGACAGATAGACAGAGAGACAGAGAGACAGAGAGACATATATACAGAGAGACAGAGAGACAGAGAGACAGATAGACAGCGAGACAGAGAGACAGAGAGACAGAGAGACAGAGAGACAGCGAGACAGAGAGACAGAGAGACAGATAGACAGAGAGACAGAGAGACAGAGATACAGAGATACAGAGATACAGAGAGACAGAGAAACAGAGAGACAGAGAGACAGAGAGACAGAGAGAAAGAGAGACAGATAGACAGAGAGAAAGAGAGACAGAGAGACAGATAGACAGAGAGACAGAGATACAGAGATAAAGAGATACAGAGATACAGAGATACAGAGAGACAGAGAGACAGAGAGACAGAGATACAGAGAGACAGAGAGACAGAGAGACAGATAGACAGAGAGACAGAGAGACAGAGAGACAGAGAGACAGATAGACAGAGAGACAGAGAGACAGAGACAGAGAGACAGAGAGACAGAGAGACAGAGAGACAGAGATACAGATAGACAGAGAGACAGAGCGACATAGAGACAGAGATACAGAGAGACATAGATACATAGAGACATAGAGACAGAGAGACAGAGAGACAGAGAGACAGAGAGACAGAGAGACAGAGAGACAGAGAGACAGAGAGACAGATAGACAGAGAGACATAGAGACAGAGAGACAGAGAGACGGGGACAGATATACAGAGAGACAGATAGACGGAGAGACAGAGAGACAGAGAGACAGAGAGACAGAGAGACAGAGAGACAGAGAGACAGAGAGACAGAGAGACAGAGAGACAGAGAGACAGAGAGACAGAGATACAGAGAGACAGAGAGACAGAGAGACAGAGAGACATAGAGACAGAGAGACAGAGAGACAGAGAGACAGAGAGACAGAGAGACAGAGAGACAGAGAGACAGAGAGACAGAGAGACAGAGAGACAGAGAGACAGAGAGACAGAGAGACAGAGAGACAGAGAGACAGAGAGACAGAGAGACAGAGAGACAGAGAGACTGAGAGACAGAGAGACATAGAGACAGAGAGACAGAGATACAGAGAGACATAGAGGCATAGAGACAGAGAGACAGAGAGACAGAGAGACAGAGAGACATAGAGACATAGAGACAGAGAGATAGAGATACAGAGAGACAGAGAGACAGAGAGACAGAGAGACAGCGAGACAGCGAGACAGAGAGACAGAGAGACAGAGAGACAGAGAGACAGAGAGACAGAGAGACAGAGAGACAGAGAGACAGAGAGACAGAGAGACAGAGAGACAGAGAGACAGAGAGACAGAGAGACAGAGAGACAGAGAGACAGAGAGACAGAGAGACAGAGAGACAGAGATACAGAGAGACAGAGAGACAGAGAGACAGAGAGACAGAGAGACAGAGAGACATAGATACAGAGAGACAGAGAGACAGAGAGACAGAGAGACAGAGAGACAGAGAGACAGAGAGACAGAGAGACAGAGAGACAGAGAGACAGAGAGACAGAGAGACAGAGAGACAGAGAGACAGAGAGACAGGGACAGATATGCAGAGAGACAGATAGACGGAGAGACAGAGAGACAGAGAGACAGAGAGACAGAGAGACAGAGAGACAGAGAGACATAGAGACAGAGAGACAGAGATACAGAGAGACAGAGAGACAGAGAGACAGAGAGACAGAGAGACAGAGAGACAGAGAGACAGAGAGACAGAGAGACAGAGAGACAGAGAGACAGAGAGACAGAGAGAGACAGAGAGACAGAGAGACAGAGAGACAGAGAGACAGAGAGACAGAGAGACAGAGAGACAGAGAGACAGAGAGACAGAGAGACAGAGAGACAGAGAGACAGAGAGACAGAGAGACAGAGAGACAGAGAGACAGAGAGACAGAGAGACAGAGAGACAGAGAGACAGAGAGACAGAGAGACCAGCATGAGTGTGTCCTTCTGCCGCATTCACCTCTCGTTTATTTGACTTGATTCGTTAGGGTGGATTTATTACGTCGTTTGTTTTGAGAAGACCCAGACTCGATGCAACATCAGTCAGGCCCGGCTACCTCGGGAAATAAACCACGAGCAACTTTCAACCGCAAAGAGCATCCACCCAAACTACGACCATTACTGCAGTCTACACTGATTGTGGTGTACCAAATGTCAAACGTGTTTCGCTGCCCCGAACACGACTTCAGACTTCACTCGTCCACAACTATAATGGGCCTCGATGAGGTAAACACGACGAGCTCGCGGACCTTCAGTGGGCACGTGCCGACATCAAAGCATTGTTACGCCGTAATATTTGCACGGTGTGTAATCGTCGGCGCGCGCTTGTGTTTCGTCGTGACGTCACGGAGCTTGGCACTGGCGGACAGACGTGATCGCGGGAGGGAGATGTGGCAGGGGAGGGGGAGAGGCGCGGAGGGGCGTGCCAGCAGTTTTTTTGTGTGAGCCATTTTGAAGAGTCAACAATGTCTGACTGATGATGTGTGTGTGCTCTAAGTGTGTGTTTCGTCCAACATGACCGACATTTGTAAAGATTAATTCACAGGTATTGGATAATAAAACATGGTAAAACCTAGGAAGAACCATGTGTGAACCATGCTTTTCGACGACAGCTGTTGTCTAGGTATTTTATGTTTATTTATCGAGCGTTTATTTATTCATAAATGTTTGTTGTTTTAGCACATAGCTACTTGGGAAGGCAGTGTCCTTGCGCCATTGAGCTACCCGGGAATGCACCACATGCCCAACTGAACAAATAACTACAACGTATTACTTTGTCCTCCGTCGGACAGCAGCCCAGGAACGAAACTACACCTAATAATAGATACAAAACCAAGTCACCGTATACTGTGAGTCATATGTGTGAGCCATCTCGATTAGATCTATAGATCAGGTATTTCATAGCTCAGTTTACTGCTAGCATCTTTTACCTATATGGTATCCGTATCATTTAACACGCTGGCAAAGCCATGTTATAGCACTTCTGCTCATTTGTACAACATCCAAAGGCTCTCCCAATGAAGTGCATGAGATGGCATAACATATAGTGATCTGGATGAGGTTGAATAACCTCATGCACACTGTAACCTCCAATACAAATCGACAACACGACCAGCGCGTCATCGCCTCTCGTCACACATATCTCGGGGCGCTATCTGACAAATTCCTCACGTCTCCTTCCTTCACTTCCGGGAGTAAGTGGCACTCAGACCGGGACTCCAGCTCATAATGAGCTCTGTCGGAGCAGGCCGGGGGCATTCCCGCGCATTCCCGCCCAAGCACGCCACTGCCGCCAAGCACGCCGTCAAGCACGCCCGAGCACGTCCGACTACGTCCGAGCACGCCGCCAAGCACACCCGAGCACGTCCGAGAACGCCCGCCACGCAGAACCGACGGGACTCCGACGCGCCTGTCGTCGGAAAAACCTAGACTCGACGGGTCCGACGGCGCTCCAACGTCGTCGGCGACTAGGCTGCTCTGTGTGTGCATTCAGGCGCGCACACAAGGATGGGGGGGGGGGCACACGGCCCGTGCCCCCTTACGAAATGCTGGGTCCCTCTGAGGAGGCCCCGTGGGCCCCTCTGAGGCGGCCCCGTAAGGCCCCTCTGAGGCTGCCCCGTGGGGGTTCCTCTGAGGCTGCCCAGTGGTGCCCCTTTTTGGTTGTATTTTTTAAAATAAAAATCTGGATTTTTTTTTTAACAAATGAAAGTAAAAGTTGTACATTTTTTATTTTCATCCGAAGGGCCCAGAGGCGCACATAAGGGGGCACATGGGCCCATGCCCCCTTACGAAATGCGGGGCCCCTATGAGTCCCCGCATTTCGTAAGAGGCCCCGCGGTGGGGCCCCCTTACGGACAGCCCCCGCGGTGGGGCCCCTGTCCGGTTGTATTTTGGTTTTATAAAAACAAAATCCGGAGGTATAGCTACACATGACAAATTAAATGGCCATGTAGACATGAAAAGTGAAAGTCTTCATTTTTTATTTTCATACGAAGGGGCCCACCGCAAAAATAAAGAAAGCGACGTTATCACAAAAATGTGTAACGGGTCGAAGCTCTAAGGAGAACAAATATCAATATATAAAATAAGACACGAAGTGTGCCTCATACCAGACGCGCACACAAGGGGGACACACTGGCCCACGCGCCCCTCCCCCTTATGAATTGCGGGGCCCCTCTAATGGTGGGGCCCTGTCCGGTTGTATTTTTTATAAGAAGAAAATGGGAATGTATTTTTTTCACAAATGAAGTGAGTTTTTATTTTTTATTTCTATCTTAGCACATCACGACTGTCCGCGGCCCGTGACGTAATGCGCCAATGTGCATCCGTGAATTCATTCAAGCGTGCGTTCGGTATCTGTAAATTGTATTCCTTTGGATATTCTCCGCTGGATAATTATCGCCGATAATTTCCATAGGCCACTTAGGCTAGAGTGGTTCTGTTGGAGGGTTGAGGAACCGCTGATTCGTCAACCAGTTAAGCAGCTACCCAATAATTACCGTGTACTTATTAGTTTTGGTACCGAAGTGTAGCTCGTACCTTGTAAGTTCACGAGTATAAAGCCTTTTTGCTGTGTACTATCTCTTGTTTTGATAAGAGCATGACTCGCTGTCCTTCCAGTCACTCCATTCCATTCCAGTCCTGCCACTGTCATTCCATTCCAGTCCTGTCACTGTCATTCCATTCCAGTCCTGTCACTGTCATTCCATTCCAGTCCTGTCACTGTCATTCCATTCCAGTCCTCTGTCACTGTCATTCCATTCCAGTCACTCCACTCCATTCAATTCCAGTCCTGTCACTGTCATTCCATTCCAGTCCTGTCACTGTCATTCCATTCCAGTCCTGTCACTGTCATTCCATTCCAGTCCTGTCACTGTCATTCCATTCCAGTCCTGCCACTGTCATTCCATTCCAGTCCTGTCACTGTCATTCCATTACAGTCCTGCCACTGTCATTCCATTCCAGTCCTGCCACTGTCATTCCATTCCAGTCCTGCCACTGACATTCCATTCCAGTCCTGTCACTGTCATTCCATTCCAGTCCTGTCACTGTCATTCCATTCCAGTCCTGTCACTGTCATTCCATTCCAGTCCTCTGTCACTGTCATTCCATTCCAGTCACTCCACTCCATTCCATTCCAGTCCTGTCACTGTCATTCCATTCCAGTCCTGTCACTGTCATTCCATTCCAGTCCTGTCACTGTCATTCCATTCCAGTCCTGCCACTGTTATTCCATTCCAGTCCTGTCACTGTCATTACATTACAGTCCTGCCACTGTCATTCCATTCCAGTCCTGCCACTGTCATTCCATTCCAGTCCTGTCACTGTCATTCCATTCCAGTCCTGTCACTGTCATTCCATTCCAGTCCTGTCACTGTCATTCCATTCCAGTCCTGTCACTGTCATTCCATTCCAGTCCTGTCACTGTCATTCCATTCCAGTCCTGTCACTGTCATTCCATTCCAGTCCTGCCACTGTCATTCCATTCCAGTCCTGTCACTGCCATTCCATTCCAGTCCTGTCACTGTCATTCCATTCCAGTCCTGTCACTGTCATTCCATTCCAGTCCTGCCAATGTCATTCCATTCCAGTCCTGTCACTGTCATTCCATTCCATTCCTGTCACTGTCATTCCATTCCATTCCTGTCACTGCCATTTCATTCCAGTCCTGTCACTATCATTCCATTCCAGTCCTGTCACTGTCATTCCATTCCAGTCCTGTCACTGTCATTCCATTCCAGTCCTGTCACTGTCATTCCATTCCAGTCCTGCCACTGTCATTCCATTCCAGTCCTGTCACTGTCATTCCATTCCATTCTGTCAATGTCATTCCATTCCATTCCTGTCACTGTCATTCCATTCCAGTCCTGCCACTGTCATTCCATTCCAGTCCTGTCACTGTCATTCCATTCCAGTCCTGTCACTGTCATTCCATTCCAGTCCTGTCACTGTCATTCCATTCCAGTCCTGTCACTGTCATTCCATTCCAGTCCTGTCACTGTCATTCCATTCCAGTCCTGCCACTGTCATTCCATTCCAGTCCTGTCACTGCCATTCCATTCCAGTCCTGTCACTGTCATTCCATTCAAGTCCTGTCACTGTCATTCCATTCCAGTCCTGCCAATGTCATTCCATTCCAGTCCTGTCACTGTCATTCCATTCCATTCCTGTCACTGTCATTCCATTCCATTCCTGTCACTGCCATTTCATTCCAGTCCTGTCACTATCATTCCATTCCAGTCCTGTCACTGTCATTCCATTCCAGTCCTGTCACTGTCATTCCATTCCAGTCCTGTCACTGTCATTCCATTCCAGTCCTGCCACTGTCATTCCATTCCAGTCCTGTCACTGTCATTCCATTCCATTCTGTCAATGTCATTCCATTCCATTCCTGTCACTGTCATTCCATTCCAGTCCTGCCACTGTCATTCCATTCCAGTCCTGTCACTGTCATTCCATTCCAGTCCTGTCACTGTCATTCCATTCCAGTCCTGTCACTGTCATTCCATTCCAGTCCTGTCACTGTCATTCCATTCCAGTCCTGTCACTGTCATTCCATTGCTGCCACGTTTGCGAGTAACATAACATATTGAGTTATCGGACAACAGCTCGATTCATCATATCTGACATGCCTCGTCGACTCCGACGCAGATGAGGACAGTCCTTTCCGACGTTGCGTAGATCGTCGTTTTCTACACCACATGGATCGTCACTTTCGATGCCAGTGGATCGACACTTTTAACGTCAGTGGATCGTAATTATCGACACCAGTAGATCCACCTTTTCGACACCGGTAGATCCTCCTTTTCGACAACAGTGTATCGTCGTTTTCGCGGCTGCGTAGACCGCCGTTTTCTGCACCACATGGATCGTCGTTTTCAACGCCGGCCACGGAAACCACGACACGCAGCGTCCGTCGGCTCCGTCGGCCAACGGTAACAATCTATTTGTGTCGACCGTCGTCCACGTCGACTCGTGACTATCAGTCCAATCACCGTCTGAAGAGACTGGTGGTGCCAGTTTCAGAAAATATTTATCCAACGTCCGACCGATGTCCAAGACCATGGTCTGCTGTCCGTCCGAAACTGTCCGAAAATCATTGTTTGCCCGAGATTTGTCCGAAAGCAGAAAAAGTGTTTGATATGGAAATTAATTACCTGTGGCCCACTTTCTTTTTTAATATAAAAAGTAACAAGGGATTTTCGCGACAAGCCATCCTTTGGCATTGGATGTCCGAAAATGTCCAAAGAAATATGCTTATGTCCGTCCGAAAACCGAATCGGTCTTCGGAAAAATTCGGAATTCCAAAAATGATTGTACCGATTGGCACCACTAGAAGAGACGCCTCGCGTACAGGACGCCTCGCGTACGGGGCTCAGGGGGCAGGATGCCGCGCGGACCGGGCTCAGGGCGGCAGGACGCCTCACGTGCGTGGCTCGAGGAGCAGAAGTGACGTAACTTTGTCCCGGAGCGCGGTCCAGGTACGGCGAGACTCAGCCAACACACCGGGACGGTGGCGCAACGAAGCGAGCGTGGCGCGTCACGAGGTCTGGCTTTACGCAAAGCTTGACGCAAGCGTTTGATGTGGGGGCTGATCGATTTGTGCGTGGTTTGGATTTGTTATGCGATGCGTTGTGAAGCCTGCGTGTGTCACGTGTGCACATGCAATGCCGCGTCATTATCATTATGTTCATAAATTATGTTAGTGTCGAGTTAAATGGTCTCACTAGCCTGAGGAGACGCACCGCCCTATCTAATATAACTCATGGCGCCAGGAGGCATGGTTAACGCAAGCGAGTCAGGGATTTGAAGTGAAAGTGGCGGAGAGGACAGCTGCCTACGTGCTCTCGCCGCTGCGTGCCGCTCACCGTCGCCCTTGTCCTGCTGGCATGTCCGCAGCACAGCGAAAGCCGTGGACCTCATCTCGGAGGAATCGTGCCTACTGTAACTCTTCGCCATCTCAGCGGAGGTGATTCGAACTGGGCCCAGATAGGCAGTCATTTCGCATTTATACGTGAACTTCCTGTGATCTACTCGCCTCAGTAACCTCTGAACATAATGTTATGGGCGCAAATTGGCCCCAACAGTCGTCGCGCCCTAAAACCCCAATCAACACACAACAGAAGTGAAAGTGGCGCCTAATAGGAATGTGTTCTAGCCTAATAGGAATGTGTTCTAGCCTAATAGGAATGTGTTCTAGCCTAATAGGAATGTGTTCTAGCCTAATAGGAATGTGTTCTAGCCTAATAGGAATGTGTTCTAGCCTAATAGGAATGTGTTCTAGCCTAATAGGAATGTGTTCTAGCCTAATAGGAATGTGTTCTAGCACTCCCAAAACATTGCTGGTCTCGTAATCACAGCAACCTTAAATGAACCGTTTAACGATCGTTTGGACATTTTCACACATGACTGTCACGCTTAAATGATGAATACACTTTTGTTGTCTTGTATGTCATATTATTACCCTGCATCATTATGCCATATCTGACACCCCTGACACCCTCTCTGGACTGACACTTTTTAATTTTGTCTGGGTCGGCCTGAATCCATGCTTCCCGGAGTGGCGTTTACATCTGGTCAATAATTTAACCAGGTAAAGTTACTTTAACCCTCGCCCGGGTAGGGGAGGGAGATGCCACCCCCTCGGTTTTTCTGGAATAACTCGCGTAATTTCCAACCGATTGCAATGCAACTTTCAGTGCCCTACTTTTGAGAGAGAAAAATCCACATGCTCTGCAAGATTTGCATTTCTAACCCACATGACCCACATGACCTGTTTCTCAAGGTCATGTCAGGCGCAACTGGCGTCCCGCAGTATCGATGCTTGTAACTTGTGCAGTTTCCGACTGTTTGTTGTTCAGGAGCATATGAACAGGTGTTTACAGGTGACAGTTGTGGTTTCCACTGAGATTGTGACCTCGATTGACCTTTTCAGAGGTCAACTGAGGTCATTGACCTCCGATGACCTCAGATTACTTTTTTGGACTTCTGGCGGTTTCTAGGACATTTGTGACGCTGATTTCAAATTTGGGATCCATTGTGCATAATTATATGTTCCAGTGCGGTCATGCGCTTCCACAGGTCAACCGAGGTCACTGACCTCAGATGACCTGACATGACCTTTTTTGAATTTGGAAGTTTCTAGGACATTTTGTGACGGTGATTAGGAATTTGTCACCTATTAAGCATTATGATATGCTCATTCAAGATTGAAGAAGCTCGATAAAATTCACTTTATATGCATTTACAATTTTGATAACTTTTTGGTCATTGACATGACCTCAGAGGCCACCTAATGATCCAAAACTTTAACATCGGATATCAACGGCTTCCTCTCGTCACAAGCAACACGCTCGTCTTTGAATCGAAACTCTAGCTCAATTAGGGGCGAAACGCTAAGGGAGGGGAGGGGGGGGGGGGGGGGTCGTAACCCCCCGAACACGTAGTGATTTTGCCCTACCTGGGCGAGGGTTAAACCGGCTAACGCTGTCCGGTACAATACGCAATAGTGACACCCCCCTCTCCTCCGACTGACACCCTCCTCTCCCGACTGACATCCTCCTCTCCCGGCTGGCACCCTCCTCTCCCAACTGACACACTCCTCTCCCGACTGACACACTCCTCTCCGGACTGACATCCTCCTCTCTCGACTGACACACTCCTCTCCCGACTGACACCCTCCTCTCCGGACTGACACCCTCCTCTCCCGACTGGCACCCTCTCCCAACTGCCACCATCCTCTCCCGACTGACACACTCCTCTCCCGACTGACACCCTCTCCCGACTGACACCCTCCTCTCCCGACTGACACCCTCCTCTCACGACTGACACCCTCCTCTCCCGACTGACACCCCCTCCCGACTGACATCCTCCTCTCCCGACTGACACCCTCCTCTCCCGCCTGACACCCTCCTATCCCGCCTGACACCCTCCTCTCCCGACTGACACTCTCTCCCGACTGACACCCTCCTCTCCCGACTGACACCCTCCTCTCCCGCCTGACACCCTCTCCCGACTGTGCTACCCTCCTGCCTCTAACACCCTCTCCCGCCTGTGCTACCCTCCCGCCTCTAACACCCTCCTCTCCCGACTGACACCCTCCTCTCCCGACTGACACACTCCTCTCCCGACTGACACCCTCTCCCGACTGACACCCTCCTCTCCCGACTGACACCCTCCTCTCCCGACTGACACCCTCTCCCGCCTGACACCCTCTCCCGCCTGACACCCTCTCCCGCCTGACACCCTCTCCCGACTGTGCTACCCTCCCGCCTCTAACACCCTCCTCTCCCGACTGACACCCTCTCCCGACTGTGCTACCCTCCCGCCTCTAACACCCTCCCCCGACTGTGCTATCCTCCCGCCTCTAACACACCCTCTGTATCACCGCCGGAGACTCTGACGGATGTCTGCCGTCAGTCAGACGACGTGTGACCACGTGACCACTTACTGAGCGTGCCAGGGGTGCTCACTGCTCAGCGACGCCCCGAGGTGACGCGATGCCCGGACGGGCGGGGGTGCCGCCCCCTGGGGCGGGCCTGGAGCGGAGGAGGCGGGCGGTGGAGCGACGGTGTGTGACGGCCACTTGGCACATAGACTGACGAGCCTGAGGGGGAGGAGACAGCAGAGACCTCCCACGGAGACGGAGACAAGATGGAACTTTGACGGTTAGAGGGACACATATACGGAGATACGGAGAGACAGAATGACAGAGAGATAGAGAGACAGATAGCCCTCAGAGAGAGACCGATGTTGACTGCGGAGATACTGCGTGTGACTGCGGGTGATTGCGTCGTGTATATAAGTGTGAATGACATGAGTGTTTGCTTGATTTGTACCTGCATGATTTTACCTGACTCTGAGCTGTAATCGCCACGCAATGTGTTGATTGCTCTATGACAGTAATACAATACAATACAAAACAATACAATAGACAAGAGAGAGATACAGAGAGACATAGAGACATAGAGACAGAGATACATAGAGACAGGGAGACAGAGAGACAGAGAGACAGAGAGACATAGAGACAGCGAGACAGAGAGACAGAGAGACAGAGAGACAGAGAGACAGAGAGACAGAGAGACAGAGAGACAGAGAGACAGAGAGACAGAGAGACAGAGATACAGAGAGACAGAGAGACAGAGAGACAGAGAGACAGAGAGACAGAGAGACAGAGAGACAGAGAGACAGAGAGACAGAGAGACAGAGAGACAGACAGACAGACAGACAGACAGACAGACAGACAGAGAGACAGAGAGACAGAGAGACAGAGAGACAGAGAGACAGAGAGACAGGGAGACAGAGAGACAGAGAGACAGAGAGACATAGAGACAGCGAGACAGAGAGACAGAGAGACAGAGAGACAGAGAGACAGAGAGACAGAGAGACAGAGAGACAGAGAGACAGAGAGACAGAGAGACAGAGAGACAGAGAGACAGAGAGACAGAGAGACAGAGAGACAGAGAGACAGAGATACAGAGAGACAGAGAGACAGAGAGACAGAGAGACAGAGAGACAGAGAGACAGAGAGACAGAGAGACAGAGAGACAGAGAGACAGAGAGACAGAGAGACAGAGAGACAGACAGACAGACAGACAGACAGACAGACAGACAGACAGACATACAGACAGACAGAGAGACAGAGAGACAGAGAGACAGAGAGACAGAGAGACAGAGAGACAGAGAAACAGAGAGACAGAGAGACAGAGAGACAGAGAGACAGAGAGACAGATAGACAGAGAGACAGAGAGACAGAGAGACAGAGAGACAGACAGAGAGACAGAGAGACAGAGAGACAGATAGACAGAGAGACAGAGAGACAGAGAGACAGAGAGACAGAGAGACAGAGAGACAGAGAGACAGAGATACAGAGAGACAGAGAGACAGAGAGGCAGAGAGACAGAGAGACAGAGAGACAGAGAGACAGAGAGACAGAGAGACAGAGAGACAGAGAGACAGAGAGACAGAGAGACAGAGAGACAGAGAGACAGAGAGACAGAGAGACAGAGAGACAGAGAGACAGAGAGACAGAGAGACAGAGAGACAGAGAGACAGAGAGACAGAGAGACAGAGAGACAGAGAGACAGAGAGACAGAGAGACAGAGAGACAGAGAGACAGAGAGACAGAGAGACAGAGAGACAGAGAGACAGAGAGACAGAGAGACAGAGAGACAGAGAGACAGAGAGACAGAGAGACAGAGAGACAGAGAGACAGAGAGACGTTTACGTTTTCTTTTCGTTTACGTTTTCAGAGAGACGTTTACGTTTTCTTCATGGTCCATGAAGAACACGTACCTATTGAAGCATGGCAATTCGTTATATTTAGATGCATGATCATTCGTGGTGATATTATAATCCCCGTTTTCCTTGGCACGAACATGGGCGGCGCTGACGGGGTCGCACCCCTCCGCACTTTTGAAAACCGGGAGGTCGACCCTCCCACTTTTTATGGCGGCCGTCCCCCCCCCCCCCCACACACACACACTTTTATGGCGGAAGCTGATTCTGGTTTTCATGTAATTCCTATTAAAATCAAGATTGGAATATGAAAAATACGACGTGGCAGGGGTGTACCTTCCCCAGAAAAGTTGGGGGCTGAGCTGGGAAAAATCGCTTAAAGTACCATCAAAATCCACCGAAATACAGATTTCTCCCCGCATTTGACCCACTTCCTCGTCCAAGTTGGCGGTGGCTGAAGCCTAGTTGGGGGGGGGGGGGGGGGGGGGGGGGGAGGGGGGCTGAAGCCTCCTCAACTGAATAGGATCCTACACCCCTGCGACGTGGAAATGGGCTCAGTCAGTCACGGATGCAATTTCTTTCGTTTTCCCTTCGACAAACCGCTGCTCTGAAAGGAGAACGAAGGAGATTTCATCCGTAGCATGCAGGGGCGTCGTCGACGGGGGGGGGGGGAGCGACCCCCCGACCCCCCCACTCTCAGAAGGTGGGGGTGGTTGCCCCCCCCCCACACACACACTTTTTGCGGGGGAAGTTAACAAATTGTCGTAAAAATTGCCTTTGCAGCAGTCAAAATCCAGCTATCCACAGTCAGAAGTGGAAATTTCGCGCCGCTTTGCGGCATGACACAAGTTTCGCAAATGTTTATACAAATTTGGAAAATGGAAAAATTAATTCCAACAGGGCCCACCCCCTTCATACAATGCTAATTTTCAAGCGGGCAACATGTTTAGCTAGTCTGTCGAGTTCCGAAGAAGGC
The DNA here is from genome assembly GCA_036785665.1 of Chirona hameri. NCBI lineage: Eukaryota > Metazoa > Arthropoda > Thecostraca > Balanomorpha > Balanidae > Chirona > Chirona hameri. The sequence continues at coordinate 83,824 of JAXIVJ010002449.1, forward strand.
GACGCGAACGCAAAGACGCGGACATCGGCACCCGGAAGCTGCTCCAGCGGTGCCCAACTTGCTGGACCGAAGAGCTAATAGTGGGGACCAGGCCAGGACCATCTTCCCAAGCCATCTCCCCCAGGTTCCTCCAGATCCACAGGGACCATTTATGCGCGGAAAAGTCGTTCTGCCCCTTGCTGCTTTTAAACCATTTGCACTGTTACCAGTTGTTTGTTACAGTTCGGTACATATGTATACCGTTATTATTATCATATGTACTATTGAGCGCTGACTGCTAACGGCCATCGTGATTTACTATCCGAGGCTAATGTATATGCAAAACTACCTTCATTTCAACATTTTTCATCATACCGAGATGTGTAACCAGGAAAAAGAGGTTACCTGAGGCTTGACTCCACTCACGGTCTGGTTCCAATATTCAAATTTCGTTTTCCAAGACCTAAAATTAAATATTCACATCGCTTCGCGGCGTCACATCGGTGGCCATTATCATAACGAAGCGATCGTCATCGTATTCGGTTCCTCGTAACGCTGAATTGAATTTATAGCATTTTTAGCTTCTTATCCTATACATGGCCCACCGCCTATATTTCTGAGTTTTGTCAGGAAAACCCGTAAAAATGCGCCGTTTGGCGGCGCTAAATAACAAGTGCATACTATAACATGACAATCCACATCAACAATGCTGCAAAGGGCTTACAAACACGAAAGAAAATGGGGGGGTACATTTTTTCGTCATTTCAGCCAACCTCCCCCACTCAAAAATGCTCGGCGACGCCCCTGGGCACGACGATAGCAACAGGTTTGTTAAACAAAAATTGGCGATACAATATTACCCATTATTGGTTTGTTAAAACATCTATTTCGACAGCTGACCCTGTTTTAAATTGATTAAAGAGCTCACCTCATTTTACTCATTTGAGGGCTCTCATGAGCCCAACATCATTTACGTTGCGACCATTCAATTCTTACAGACTGCTTCCCATTCAGACCATATGTATGACCATATGCCAAAATGTTGGTAAATATTGCTACTAGGTGCGGTATAGTAGCAATATTTACCAACATTTTGGCTTGGTTCCCGAAGCCAACATTCTGCTGTCGGCTGCTGTCCGCGGAGCATGGTTATCTGATCTGGTTATCTGGTTATCGGGGAGCGTCCGACTAACCAGCTCGGGCCTGGCACTGTGCCAACCAGCGCCCACGGCTGCTGAGATACACGGACGGGATCCAACTTTCACCAGATTCTCCGATCTGGCGCGCCGGCCGCGCCTTGCTTCTTATCCCAGCGGAGTCCTCTGTTTCGCCGGACCCGGGACATTAGGTATACGGTGAGCGCAAGTGTCGCAGTGGGTGAAAAATGAACGAAGAAGTCACGCCCTAATACCTCAGTAAACAAACGGGTAGTCTGAGTGACGGCAAAACATGTGTGGCATGTTGATACTGACGGTATTTAGGTGCAACCACCCGTGAAACTCGGTTGGACATATAATATATACACAACTGGGACACCAGGTAATTACGAGCGAGTGCGAAGCGCTCGCTCGTCTTTCCGTGGTATATTGGAAAAATCTGATTATGAGCGGCCCGGCCCGGCCCGACCCGACCCGACCCGTGGCGACGCTTTTGAGAAGCTCATATCTCTGCAACTGCACGTCCGATTGACAAGCGGACTTCTTTGCTGAGCAGCCCCATCTAATCTACCCTGTTTGAGACCAGTGCCGACTCATGTGGGTGACTACCATTGCGTGTGGCGCGTGCCGCGTGAGGGGTGTTGAAAAGTATTTTCTCGCAATAACTCCGCAACGGCTGGGCAGATTATGTGCAAATTTCGTGTGTGGTTAGGGACCCCACAGCCTCCACTTTTACACAACTCAGAGGTGGGGTGACGGCACGTATGCACGTGCACACCCCTATTATATATCTCAGGAACGGCTGAGCCGATTGTGTTCAAATTTGATGTGTGGTTAGGGACCTCTCGGCCGCCGCCTTTCCACAAGTCAGGGGTGGGATGGCTTTGCACGTGCGCACGTGCACACCCCTATTATATATCTCTGGAACGGCTGAGCCGATTGTGTTCAAATTTGGTGTGTGGTTAGGGACCTCTCAGCCCCCACTTTCTCACAAGTCAAAGGTGGGTGCCTCTGCACGTGCGCACCTTTTTTTTGTATCTCAGAAACTACTTGCCCGATCGAGTTGAAATTCTCCATACTTTTCCTTCGCGCTCGCTCGTTCATCGCCAACTACGCCGCCTTACTGGTATGATACAAAACTAACACTGTTTGAACCAGATGTCATTGCCTACCGCGTCGCTCAGCGCCACCTTCGCGTGCCGGGGTGGGGGCGGGGGTTGCGACGCCTCTCCTCGAACTCGGCTCCTATGGGACATAGACAAAACAGAAAAAAGCAATTGAAAGCTCTTGAAATATGTAATCGAAATAAGGTCCTCAAAGTTTAGCTCAGTTAATAGTTTAGGCTCGAGTGGTCATCAACGGTCAAAAAAACTATTTTTGGCAAAACAGGTTTTCGCAAATAACACTTTACTTAATCACGATAAGGCAATTATTTTGACGCCATCGTATTCGTCTCGTCAAGGTGCTTGGAATCATATTCATGTTCACAAGTTTAGGTGAACTTATAAATTTGACCTCAAGTCAAGGTTAAGTAGTGACCCAAGTAGGTCATGTTGCACATTGGGAGACGTGTCTCGAAGAGACAAAACACATTGGTGTCGGTTTTACTTTTTATCTTCATTCTGTCAAGAGTTATTGACAACAAGCATTGGTGACCTCAGATGACCTCAGCGGACCCAGTAGGGGTTACTGAACAACAATTACACCTGGATCATCAAGCATGGCCTATGATAACATGATCCAGAAGGAATTGGACTGATATCATGCGTATCCTCGGAAAAGGAAGCATTTTAATATTTCCCTATTTACTTATAATGGGGAGGTCACGAAATTGACCCGACCTTTGGTCACCGATATACACAATCTAAGATATTCGAATTGTAAGTACCTACGACCTTATGCAATTCTGTAAGTTTGAAACCGATCGGCCACAAACTGGCTGTGGTACGACTGCAAACGTTTTTGGAGGTGGGTCACGTGACAGCATGGTAACCTGACCTGAGATGACATTAGGTCAAGAATTGACACAATGTGAGTAATTGATGCCCGAACATTTATGCAAAAACGGTGGCGCTGCGAGCCGCTGTTTTCCCGCTATCACCGCAAAAACCTTAGAGGAGGGGGGGGGGGGGGGGGGAAGGGGGAGGGGCGTCGAAATGCCCCGCCCCCCGGCACGGCGCGGGTGAATACAAATATTTTTTTTTGTGTGTGATGTACTGTAGCATCAGAAACTGGACCAACACATTAAACGGACAAAACGTGCCAAGGTAACATGGATGAGACCGCAATGTTTCAATTTTTGCTACACCGTCTGCCTTTTATGACATTTTAACGTTGACAAACTGTAACCAAGACTAGAACGATAATATCAGCGGTCATTCGCGGTCATAGCGGCCATTTTTCACAACTCAGAGCCGCCTCACAATTTCGTTGCCGCACTGGCAAGGCGGGAGCGTTCGAGTCAACAATGGTTTGTGGTGACAGTTGCCCTCAACTGGAATGGCCTGCGTTTGGGGGCTGCGGCCGCGGTCAGACGCGTTCATTAGGGGGGGGGGGGGGCGTGGTTTTGTAGCACGTAAAACTTTCGACCACAAATGCTACCGATGAACAGGAATCGCGCTATAAGATGGAATGTATCATGACCCTGTTGTGCTCTGGTACACCAGTGCATTCCCCCTTGCCTTGTGCCTTGGATTGGCCGCCCGGCCGCCTTATAAGAGCTCAGCGTTGGTGTGAACACATCAGTTCCTGACACCACTCCGGAGTAGGCGCATCTCCCGCCGCCCGGCGAATCGGAACGGACCCGCGCGAACATGGCGGGGCCGCGTAACTAACACTGCTTGGCGAAGGGCTCCGATAACACACCACCATCCAACTCAAACATTCACAGGTCATTTATAACAAAGCACTAAAACCGTGACTCCGAAAATGTACCCCCGACAAAGTTGGTTCGTTAACGGGGTCGCTGTTGTCTGGCAGGCGCCATACGGCGCCTGTCGCCACCAGACTAACTTACAGCAAACAGCTGGGGTCTTCTGCCGTCATATGATATTATAAATTGCTGCACATTTGTCACCGGGGCAGTTCCTCATTCTCACGTGAGGTGCTGGCGATGGGCACAGCTGGTCTGGTGAGACAGGATGGAGTGGGGCCTATTAGCAGGCCATGTCATGGCTAATTTGTAATATGCTGGTTCTCGGTAAATTTTGTTTAATTGGATGTTGAATAAGGTGCTCTATTTGTTTTTGTAGATGATACACTTCACTGCATTGTAGAGACGTGCAGACTAACGCAAATCCGCGTAACATACATTTTAAGGCGTGCGATTTTGGAAGATTAAAAACTGCAGCCCGATAAATATGTTAGTTGACTGGGACAACACGAGCATGTCATTGTCATGAAGAAGGATGCCTTGGAGATCTACATTGCAAAAAAAATGTTACAGTTCGACATAACTACGCACGAAAAATACCCCAAAAACTGCAAAGAAACTCAATGAAAAAGCATGTTGTATAGTTCTTCCATTAACAATTTTAGAGCACATAGCAATGCAAAAAAAAAACGAAGGAAAAACACGAACAAAAAGCGTCTTTATACATGCCCGCGCTTAACTCAGTCATCCCTGACAACTCAAGGGACCAGTGACAATAGAGGTCATAACTCTCCATTGACGGAGGAGACAAACGCTCTTCGGGCCAGCAGTTGGTAGCATCCCTCCCCTTCTGATGGTGTGTCTGACAGTGGAGCCCCCCCTCCTGGAGCCCCCTCCCCTCCCTCCCTCCTGGGAGGACAACTGACAGGCGGCGTCTGACAGCTGTTTTTGGGCTCCGGACAAATATTCTGATAAAATAGTGGGATGGCGAGCTGACAGTTGATGACAGAAAGGAACGGCAAACTGGAGGCAGGCTCTAAACTAAAATTCCTTGACGCTATTCTGTCTCCCATGCGCGAATCGTATGAACACAGGTGGAGCTTTTCCAAAAAAAATATGATGGGGCAAATGGCATGGTTCAGAGACGTAACAGAAAAGTGTGCCCCCCAGACAACAAGTAATTTAAAATCAGACCAAAGTTGGTGAACAGAAGGAAGTCAGTGAGGCAAAACCCCACCAACTACATACATGCAAATTTATCCGTGCTTTTTTATTTTTGTTTGTATTATTATATACTCTTTTAATCGGAGTGTTGCTGCAGTTCCAGAAGTTTTATGCATTCAGTGGGAGTGCGGGATATGTGAAGGTTCAGTGGAAGTGCGGGATATGTGAAGGTTCAGTGGGAGTGTGGGATATGTGAAGGTTCAGTGGGAGTGCGGGATATGTGAAGGTTCAGTGGGAGTGCGGGATATGTGAAGGTTCAGTGGGAGTGCGGGATATGTGAAGGTTCAGTGGGAGTGCGGGACATGTGAAGGTTCAGTGGGAGTGCGGGATATGTGAAGGTTCAGTGGGAGTGCGGGATATGTGAAGGTTCAGTGGGAGTGCGGGACATGTGAAGGTTCAGTGGGAGTGCGGGATATGTGAAGGTTCAGTGGGAGTGCGGGACATGTGCAGGTTCAGTGGGAGTGCGGGATATGTGAAGGTTCAGTGGGAGTGCGGGATATGTGAAGGTTCAGTGGGAGTGCGGGACATGTGAAGGTTCAGTGGGAGTGCGGGATATGTGAAGGTTCAGTGGGAGTGCGGGATATGTGAAGGTGCAGTGGGAGTGCGGGACATGTGCAGGTTCAGTGGGAGTGCGGGATATGTGAAGGTTCAGTGGGAGTGCGGGATATGTGAAGGTTCAGTGGGAGTGCGGGACATGTGAAGGTTCAGTGGGAGTGCGGGATATGTGAAGGTTCAGTGGGAGTGCGGGACATGTGCAGGTTCAGTGGGAGTACGGGATATGTGAAGGTTCAGTGGGAGTGCGGGATATGTGAAGGTTCAGTGGGAGTGCGGGACATGTGAAGGTTCAGTGGGAGTGCGGGATATGTGAAGGTTCAGTGGGAGTGCGGGATATGTGAAGGTGCAGTGGGAGTGCGGGACATGTGCAGGTTCAGTGGGAGTGCGGGATATGTGAAGGTTCAGTGGGAGTGCGGGATATGTGAAGGTTCAGTGGGAGTGCGGGACATGTGAAGGTTCAGTGGGAGTGCGGGATATGTGAAGGTTCAGTGGGAGTGCGGGACATGTGCAGGTTCAGTGGGAGTGCGGGATATGTGAAGGTTCAGTGGGAGTGCGGGATATGTGAAGGTTCAGTGGGAGTGCGGGACATGTGAAGGTTCAGTGGGAGTGCGGGATATGTGAAGGTGCAGTGGGAGTGCGGGACATATGAAGGTTCAGTGGGAGTGCGGGATATGTGAAGGTTCAGTGGGAGTGCGGGACATGTGCAGGTTCAGTGGGAGTGCGGGATATGTGAAGGTTCAGTGGGAGTGCGGGATATGTGAAGGTTCAGTGGGAGTGCGGGATATGTGAAGGTTCAGTGGGAGTGCGGGATATGTGAAGGTTCAGTGGGAGTGCGGGATATCTGAAGGTTCAGTGGGAGTGCGGGACATGTGAAGGTTCAGTGGGAGTGCGGGATATGTGAAGGTTCAGTGGGAGTGCGGGACATGTGAAGGTTCAGTGGGAGTGCGGGATATGTGAAGGTTCAGTGGGAGTGCGGGATATGTGAAGGTTCAGTGGGAGTGCGGGATATGTGCAGGTTCAGTGGGAGTGCTGGATATGTGAAGGTTCAGTGGGAGTGCGGGATATGTGAAGGTTCAGTGGGAGTGCGGAATATGTGAAAGTTCAGTGGGAGTGCGGGATATGTGAAGGTTCAGTGGGAGTGCGGGATATGTGAAGGTTCAGTGGGAGTGCGGGATATGTGAAGGTTCAGTGGGAGTGCGGGATATGTGAAGGTTCAGTGGGAGTGCGGGATATGTGAAGGTTCAGTGGGAGTGCGGGATATGTGCAGGTTCAGTGGGAGTGCGGGATATGTGCAGGTTCAGTGGGAGTGCGGGATATGTGAAGGTTCAGTGGGAGTGCGGGATATGTGAAGGTTCAGTGGGAGTGCGGGACATGTGCAGGTTCAGTGGGAGTGCGGGATATGTGAAGGTTCAGTGGAAGTGCGGGATATCTGAAGGTTCAGTGGGAGTGCGGGATATGTGAAGGTTCAGTGGGAGTGCGGGATATGTGAACGTTCAGTGGGAGTGCGGGATATGTGAAGGTGCAGTGGGAGTGCGGGACATGTGCAGGTTCAGTGGGAGTGCGGGATATGTGAAGGTTCAGTGGGAGTGCGGTATATGTGAAGGTTCAGTGGGAGTGCGGGACATGTGAAGGTTCAGTGGGAGTGCGGGATATGTGAAGGTTCAGTGGGAGTGCCGGACATGTGCAGGTTCAGTGGGAGTGCGGGATATGTGAAGGTTCAGTGGGAGTGCGGGATATGTGAAGGTTCAGTGGGAGTGCGGGACATGTGAAGGTTCAGTGGGAGTGCGGGATATGTGAAGGTTCAGTGGGAGTGCGGGATATGTGAAGGTGCAGTGGGAGTGCGGGACATGTGCAGGTTCAGTGAGAGTGCGGGATATGTGAAGGTTCAGTGGGAGTGCGGGATATGTGAAGGTTCAGTGGGAGTGCGGGACATGTGAAGGTTCAGTGGGAGTGCGGGATATGTGAAGGTTCAGTGGGAGTGCGGGATATGTGAAGGTTCAGTAGGAGTGCGGGACATGTGAAGGTTCAGTGGGAGTGCGGGATATGTGAAAGTTCAGTGGGAGTGCGGGATATGTGAAGGTTCAGTGGGAGTGCGGGACATGTGAAGGTTCAGTGGGAGTGCGGGATATGTGAAGGTTCAGTGGGAGTGCGGGATATGTGAAGGTTCAGTGGGAGTGCGGGACATGTGAAGGTTCAGTGGGAGTGCGGGATATGTGAAGGTTCAGTGGGAGTGCGGGACATGTGCAGGTTCAGTGGGAGTGCGGGATATGTGAAGGTTCAGTGGGAGTGCGGGATATGTGAAGGTTCAGTGGGAGTGCGGGACATGTGAAGGTTCAGTGGGAGTGCGGGATATGTGAAGGTTCAGTGGGAGTGCGGGATATGTGAAGGTGCAGTGGGAGTGAGGGACATGTGAAGGTTCAGTGGGAGTGCGGGATATGTGAAGGTTCAGTGGGAGTGCGGGACATGTGCAGGTTCAGTGGGAGTGCGGGATATGTGAAGGTTCAGTGGGAGTGCGGGATATGTGAAGGTTCAGTGGGAGTGCGGGATATGTGAAGGTTCAGTGGGAGTGCGGGATATGTGAAGGTTCAGTGGGAGTGCGGGATATCTGAAGGTTCAGTGGGAGTGCGGGACATGTGAAGGTTCAGTGGGAGTGCGGGATATGTGAAGGTTCAGTGGGAGTGCGGGACATGTGAAGGTTCAGTGGGAGTGCGGGATATGTGAAGGTTCAGTGGGAGTGCGGGATATGTGAAGGTTCAGTGGGAGTGCGGGATATGTGCAGGTTCAGTGGGAGTGCTGGATATGTGAAGGTTCAGTGGGAGTGCGGGATATGTGAAGGTTCAGTGGGAGTGCGGGATATGTGCAGGTTCAGTGGGAGTGCGGGATATGTGAAGGTTCAGTGGGAGTGCGGGATATGTGAAGGTTCAGTGGGAGTGCGGGATATGTGAAGGTTCAGTGGGAGTGCGGGATATGTGAAGGTTCAGTGGGAGTGCGGGATATGTGAAGGTTCAGTGGGAGTGCGGGATATGTGAAGGTTCAGTGGGAGTGCGGGATATGTGCAGGTTCAGTGGGAGTGCGGGATATGTGCAGGTTCAGTGGGAGTGCGGGATATGTGCAGGTTCAGTGGGAGTGCGGGATATGTGAAGGTTCAGTGGGAGTGCGGGATATGTGAAGGTTCAGTGGGAGTGCGGGATATGTGAAGGTTCAGTGGAAGTGCGGGATATGTGAAGGTTCAGTGGGAGTGCGGGATATGTGCAGGTTCAGTGGGAGTGCGGGATATGTGAAGGTTCAGTGGGAGTGCGGGATATGTGAAGGTTCAGTGAGAGTGCGGGACATGTGCAGGTTCAGTGGGAGTGCGGGATATGTGAAGGTTCAGTGGAAGTGCGGGATATCTGAAGGTTCAGTGGGAGTGCGGGATATGTGAGGGTTCAGCGGGAGTGCGGGACATGTGAAGGTTCAGTGGGAGTGCGGGACATGGGAAGGTTCAGTGGGAGTGCGGGATATGTGAAGGTTCAGCGGGAGTGCGGGACATGTGAAGATTCAGTGGGAGTGCGGGATATGTGAAGGTTCAGTGGGAGTGCGGGATGTCTGAAGGTTCAGTGGGAGTGCGGGATGTCTGAAGGTTCAGTGGGAGTGCAGGATATGTGAAGGTTCAGTGGGAGTGCGGGATATGTGAAGGTTCAGTGGGAGTGCGGGATATGTGAAGGTTCAGTGGGAGTGCGGGACATGTGAAGGTTCAGTGGGAGTGCGGGATATGTGAAGGTTCAGTGGGAGTGCGGGACATGTGAAGGTTCAGTGGGAGTGCGGGATATGTGAAGGTTCAGTGGGAGTGCGGGATATGTGAAGGTTCAGTGGGAGTGCGGGACATGTGAAGGTTCAGTGGGAGTGCGGGATATGTGAAGGTTCAGTGGGAGTGCGGGATATGTGAAGGTTCAGTGGGAGTGCGGGACATGTGAAGGTTCAGTGGGAGTGCGGGATATGTGAAGGTTCAGTGGGAGTGCGGGATATGTGCAGGTTCAGTGGGAGTGCGGGATATGTGCAGGTTCAGTGGGAGTGCGGGATATGTGAAGGTTCAGTGGGAGTGCGGGATATGTGAAGGTTCAGTGGGAGTGCGGGACATGTGCAGGTTCAGTGGGAGTGCGGGATATGTGAAGGTTCAGTGGAAGTGCGGGATATCTGAAGGTTCAGTGGGAGTGCGGGATATGTGAAGGTTCAGTGGGAGTGCGGGATATGTGAACGTTCAGTGGGAGTGCGGGATATGTGAAGGTGCAGTGGGAGTGCGGGACATGTGCAGGTTCAGTGGGAGTGCGGGATATGTGAAGGTTCAGTGGGAGTGCGGTATATGTGAAGGTTCAGTGGGAGTGCGGGACATGTGAAGGTTCAGTGGAAGTGCGGGATATGTGAAGGTTCAGTGGGAGTGCGGGACATGTGCAGGTTCAGTGGGAGTGCGGGATATGTGAAGGTTCAGTGGGAGTGCGGGATATGTGAAGGTTCAGTGGGAGTGCGGGACATGTGAAGGTTCAGTGGGAGTGCGGGATATGTGAAGGTTCAGTGGGAGTGCGGGATATGTGAAGGTGCAGTGGGAGTGCGGGACATGTGCAGGTTCAGTGAGAGTGCGGGATATGTGAAGGTTCAGTGGGAGTGCGGGATATGTGAAGGTTCAGTGGGAGTGCGGGACATGTGAAGGTTCAGTGGGAGTGCGGGATATGTGAAGGTTCAGTGGGAGTGCGGGATATGTGAAGGTTCAGTAGGAGTGCGGGACATGTGAAGGTTCAGTGGGAGTGCGGGATATGTGAAGGTTCAGTGGGAGTGCGGGATATGTGAAGGTTCAGTGGGAGTGCGGGACATGTGAAGGTTCAGTGGGAGTGCGGGATATGTGAAGGTTCAGTGGGAGTGCGGGATATGTGAAGGTTCAGTGGGAATGCGGGACATGTGAAGGTTCAGTGGGAGTGCGGGATATGTGAAGGTTCAGTGGGAGTGCGGGACATGTGCAGGTTCAGTGGGAGTGCGGGATATGTGAAGGTTCAGTGGGAGTGCGGGATATGTGAAGGTTCAGTGGGAGTGCGGGACATGTGAAGGTTCAGTGGGAGTGCGGGATATGTGAAGGTTCAGTGGGAGTGCGGGATATGTGAAGGTGCAGTGGGAGTGAGGGACATGTGAAGGTTCAGTGGGAGTGCGGGATATGTGAAGGTTCAGTGGGAGTGCGGGACATGTGCAGGTTCAGTGGGAGTGCGGGATATGTGAAGGTTCAGTGGGAGTGCGGGATATGTGAAGGTTCAGTGGGAGTGCGGGATATGTGAAGGTTCAGTGGGAGTGCGGGATATGTGAAGGTTCAGTGGGAGTGCGGGATATCTGAAGGCTCAGTGGGAGTGCGGGACATGTGAAGGTTCAGTGGGAGTGCGGGATATGTGAAGGTTCAGTGGGAGTGCGGGACATGTGAAGGTTCAGTGGGAGTGCGGGATATGTGAAGGTTCAGTGGGAGTGCGGGATATGTGAAGGTTCAGTGGGAGTGCGGGATATGTGCAGGTTCAGTGGGAGTGCTGGATATGTGAAGGTTCAGTGGGAGTGCGGGATATGTGAAGGTTCAGTGGGAGTGCGGGATATGTGCAGGTTCAGTGGGAGTGCGGGATATGTGAAGGTTCAGTGGGAGTGCGGGATATGTGAAGGTTCAGTGGGAGTGCGGGATATGTGAAGGTTCAGTGGGAGTGCGGGATATGTGAAGGTTCAGTGGGAGTGCGGGATATGTGAAGGTTCAGTGGGAGTGCGGGATATGTGAAGGTTCAGTGGGAGTGCGGGATATGTGCAGGTTCAGTGGGAGTGCGGGATATGTGCAGGTTCAGTGGGAGTGCGGGATATGTGCAGGTTCAGTGGGAGTGCGGGATATGTGAAGGTTCAGTGGGAGTGCGGGATATGTGAAGGTTCAGTGGGAGTGCGGGATATGTGAAGGTTCAGTGGAAGTGCGGGATATGTGAAGGTTCAGTGGGAGTGCGGGATATGTGCAGGTTCAGTGGGAGTGCGGGATATGTGAAGGTTCAGTGGGAGTGCGGGATATGTGAAGGTTCAGTGAGAGTGCGGGACATGTGCAGGTTCAGTGGGAGTGCGGGATATGTGAAGGTTCAGTGGAAGTGCGGGATATCTGAAGGTTCAGTGGGAGTGCGGGATATGTGAAGGTTCAGCGGGAGTGCGGGACATGTGAAGGTTCAGTGGGAGTGCGGGACATGGGAAGGTTCAGTGGGAGTGCGGGATATGTGAAGGTTCAGCGGGAGTGCGGGACATGTGAAGATTCAGTGGGAGTGCGGGATATGTGAAGGTTCAGTGGGAGTGCGGGATGTCTGAAGGTTCAGTGGGAGTGCGGGATGTCTGAAGGTTCAGTGGGAGTGCAGGATATGTGAAGGTTCAGTGGGAGTGCGGGATATGTGAAGGTTCAGTGGGAGTGCGGGATATGTGAAGGTTCAGTGGGAGTGCGGGACATGTGAAGGTTCAGTGGGAGTGCGGGATATGTGAAGGTTCAGTGGGAGTGCGGGACATGTGAAGGTTCAGTGGGAGTGCGGGATATGTGAAGGTTCAGTGGGAGTGCGGGATATGTGAAGGTTCAGTGGGAGTGCGGGACATGTGAAGGTTCAGTGGGAGTGCGGGATATGTGAAGGTTCAGTGGGAGTGCGGGATATGTGAAGGTTCAGTGGGAGTGCGGGACATGTGAAGGTTCAGTGGGAGTGCGGGATATGTGAAGGTTCAGTGGGAGTGCGGGATATGTGAAGGTTCAGCGGGAGTGCGGGATATGTGAAGGTTCAGTGGGAGTGCGGGATATGTGAAGGTTCAGTGGGAGTGCGGGACATGTGAAGGTTCAGTGGGAGTGCGGGATATGTGAAGGTTCAGTGGGCGTGCGGGATATGTGAAGGTTCGGTGGTAGTGCGGGATATGTGAAGGTTCAGTGGGAGTGCGGGACATGTGAAGGTTCAGTGGGAGTGCGGGACATGTGAAGGTTCAGTGGGAGTGCGGGACATGTGAAGGTTCAGTGGGAGTGCGGGATATGTGAAGGTTCAGTGGGAGTGCGGGATATGTGAAGGTTCAGTGGGAGTGCGGGATATGTGAAGGTGCAGTGGGAGTGCGCGATATTCAGTGGGAGTGCGGGATATTCAGTGGGAGTGCGCGATATTCAGTGGGAGTGCGGGATATTCAGTGGGAGTGCGCGATATTCAGTGGGAGTGCGGGATATGTGAAGCTTGAAAAATGGCTGCGTGAGAGAGTTAATAGTTTGCAATTTCAGCAATACTATATTCAAGTCAAATACTAATATATCTCTGTTCACAAAAATTCACTACCATCGAAGTAAAGCTATCGACGAATGGTGTTACCTTACAAATGTTCAACTTAAGTGAACAAAAAGCCTTATCTATTTATATTGGAAAAAGTGTTTTTTTTTAACCGCTGTAGCTTGAGGTTTTAATACCTCCACAGGTGGAGGCCCTATTTTCTAACTGCGCCCGGATCACGTAGCGCGTGATTGGCATTTCCGCTGATCCGCTGCGGCTCCATGGTGGTACGGAATGTCTATGAAGACAGCGGGTCGGCGGTGCCGCCCTGTCCGGACTTTGGCAGGTTGCCAGCAGGGTTGGCCGGCCCGCCAGCCGCCGCGCCGCTCCGGCCCCTATCTCAGCCGACACTGCCAGCAGACGGCGCCGACTCTCACGTGGGATACACGGTGGGCGGCCGATACGTGTTGGACGGGATACGGATCAAGGGGATGACGTTTGGGCGGATACGGATAAAGGGGATGACGTTTGGGCAGATACGGATAAAGGGGATGACGTTTGGGCGGATACGGATAAAGGGGATGACGTTTGGGCGGATACGGATAAAGGGGATGACGTTTGGGCGGATACGGATAAAGGGGATGACGTTTGGGCGGATACGAATAAAGGGGATGACGTTTGGGCGGATACGGATAAAGGGGATGACGTTTGGGCGGATACGGATAAAGGGGATGACGTTTGGGCGGATACGGATAAAGGGGATGACGTTTGGGCGAGATACGGATAAAGGGGATGACGTTTGGGCGGGGTACGGGTAAAGGGGATGACGTTTGGGCGGATACGCGATTGATGGGAGAAAGACAATGGGTGTTTAATGTAAGCTGTAGTATGACAATCTAATATGGTGCATTGGATCCCGCTTTCTGTCGCCGATTTCTTGCCAACTTTTTATTTGATTAATTTTTAGCACTTTGGACCGGCAGAAGCGCCAAGCCGCCAATGCCAACTGAAAACAAGTTAGCATTTTCTATTTTGTCCTAACACTTGTTTTTACTATGCTATAAATGGGCACACTGTGTAAACATAAGTACGAGGAATGCAAACGAGTACGATGGAATAAATGAGATTGGGAAAGACAACGCCACTAGAAAAACCAGAAGGTCTCAGACAAAAGGTCGTGAAGACGCTTCACTGGATGAATGTATTCGACAGTTTACTCCAAATATCATCAACATAGGGATGTACCTAAATGTTATCTAATTGCTCGTAATTTTCAGCAGTGAGTTTTAATTTTGAAGCTATAGTTACAAGAAGTAGAATGAAGTTTAACCTTATGCTCATATTAAGATGAAATAACAGAAGAAAATCCAAAATATATTTTCGGATTTCAGTGGATTACTTCACTATACTTCAGATCCACTGAAGAAGGCTCACATCCGAAAATACATTTGGGATTTTCTTCTGTTATTTCAACGTTATTTTTATTTTCATAAATTTAGTTCGAATGTTTTTGAATGGATGGATTTCCGAGGTCAGGACCCACGCTAAGCATAGCTTGTTGCGCAGGCCCTGACCCCACCACCCACCCGATCGCGCAATTCTTGTTGCCGGGCAGAATATAGAGGCGAAAGTTTTACGTGCCCGACATACCTGGGCACGGTCCGCCCCGCTCTCTGACGTCACCTGACCTTGAGTGCGACCGCTGCCACCGGCCGCAGGCCATCCCAGTCTGGGGCAAATAGCGAGCGCCGAAGCGACTCGAACCCGGCCTGCCACACCAGGTGAGGTCAAAAGTCCAGCTCTTTCCCGACTGAACTACAGGGCGGAACATGAACATAAGGTTAAACTTCGTTCCACCTCTTCTAATAATCATGCTCAGAATAACGTTTGATACAATTCAAACTATAGTTACCTGTTACCTGAAATATACTCCAGCTTATTAACTTCAACACTAAACATGTTTCTGGTCTTTGCTTTAACCATGCTTTTGGAAAAGTAGAAAGATAAAATGAAAATTAGAGTGATACTAAATAAACCACAAATACATTGGGTAAAATACGGGGTAAAGGGGAAGAAAGGTAAAGATTGCATTGAAATGAGAATGAAAGAAAAATGGTAAATTGTAGTGCAAAAGTTTACAATCGCTGCGGTGGAATGCCCAACCTTGGCAAGGGAAACATTTTTGTTTTAACTGTAATTAATGTGAATATCTTCCTCATTCTCCATCATCAGTTCAAGAGATGCATCACTATTAGACGGTTTAATGAGATAGATCAGCCAAGGATAACCTCATCGGTGATACCGCAGTTTACAATTTATTTACCATACCTGCTATACAGTACGGACCACAATGTGCATGTTACCGCCGAGTAAATGGGGTAACTCGCGTTTGGCAGTGTTTTAACCTCGCACATAAACAATGGGCCTTGGAAACAAGCAAGTCTGGAGCGCTTATAGCTATGTATCACATCACTAACGAAGTTTACCAGCCAAGTGTTTATGAGGTACCCACATATTTCACCGCTATTAACCTGGTGTAAACGTTTGTTCTGACGTGGTAATACATACACAGGCGGACGATGTCGCATTTTTAGATCAGTTGACGCTCATGAAAAGGCTTTGTGTCTCGTAAACGAACCCCACACGATGTGTTCACAAGAAAGTTGTTACGAGCGAGCGCGAAGCGCTCGCTCGTCCTTCCGTGGTATATAGGGAAAATCTGATTATGAGCGGCCAGGCTCGGCCCGACCCGACCCGACCCGTGGCGACGCTTTTGAGAAGCTCATATATCTGCAACCACACGCCCGATTGACAAGCTGACTTCTTTGCTGAGCAGCCCCATCCAACCTCCCCTGTTTGAGGTGAAAAAAACCTCCTACTCGCCTACGTACGTCGGTGACAGCGGAAGGTGCGCGGTGAGTCAGCCAACCGCTTACGGCTTGATGCATTTTCACAGACAAAACTTCTAAAAACAAAATTGACCACAACCGTACTCATTTGGTCTTACTAGCAACTCACAGTAACTTGTCAGGCATAACCCGTGCCCCATTCCCGGCTGTCTAATCAGTACGTGTTGTAATTTAACTGCAGCTTCCACTGACCTCCGGAAATCCTGCTGGCTTTTGTAAACGGAGCCCGAGTAGTGAGTTTGTCGCTGGGTCTGGTGGGTCCGTGGCAATTGTGGTGCTGTTGTATGGGTTTGCGACAATTTCGGTGCTTGCGCTGCTTGTTTTTTCGACTCCTTCTGTGTTATAGTGACGTCACAGGTTTGAATACACCAACTGACTGTATTTTAACAATAATTACCATTAATTTTACCACTCTTTAGCTAAGTAAACACCGTATAAATGGTATTTACATGTTAATTTAGCTAAACAATTATTTATATATGAGAATAGGGCAGCAGCTGATCGGGCTGTATGGAAACAGAGACTCGCATAATGAATCGCCAATACCTCAATACTTATAAGTGCGTTCGCTCTTTTCTAGCAAGTAGACCAATTGTGCTGACTTACAAGACCTTCGATTGAATTGATAATTAACTGTGGATCTTAAGCGGGGCTTTTTGAATTGTGTTTGGGATAAACACGTTGAAGAGTTACAGCTGTGGATTGTGTATGAGTGGTGTAAGTGTGTATTGCTTAAATTCGGCTTTTTTGATAGCCTGATTGTGAAAAGCTAAAGATGGCCAAAGTGAAAAAGCAAAGAACTCACGAGGAAGAAGCAAAGCTCCCACCAAATAGACGGCATCAAGCTTGTGGCCGCTGTTCTTACGAGGGCGAGTACAAAAATGTTAAGCGACATAACAAGGCCAAGCATCCTGGATTGCCACTTAAATTAAGAAACAAAGCATTTGGTGTTGCAGGTGCTTTTGAGCACTTGATAAGGCATGGAAGCAATGAGACTGAAGATGTATCTGCACCACTGCAGACAACACCAGGTAAGACAATTGGTAGTTGCTCTGTCCGGTAACGGTGGGGCTGGCGTCATCGTCGCTGGGTAATGGTGGGGCTGGCGTCACCGTCGCGGCCGGGCAATCAAATCAAGGTTCAAGGTTACTATCACCGTTGTTGGTCTGGAGTCATGGGGAAGCTTAATGACGTCACCAGATTCTGGCTACGAGCGAATCTTAGGCGGACCTGATCGGACTTAATGGCTACAAGCAGTAGGTTTCGTCGCGATCGGACTTAACCCGCGAGTCACTGGGGGGGGGGCTTTTTTTAGCCCCCCCCCCCTTAGGAATATTAGGCATATTTCAATAACTAATGCAGATATCGACGCCAAACTTTCAGTACCTATCCGGGCATCATTTTCACACATTATAAGAACAAATTAAAAAATTTCGTCAGAATTTATTTGAGATATAGTGAATTTAGTGACGTCACTAAACACGATTTTTACACCAAAATCGGCTAAATTTTGCCAGGCCCTACAAATGCCGCATATGAAGCAAAATGCAATCGAAAAACGCTAAAAGGTAGAACATTGCAAGGGATACAAACCGGCTATCTCGAAATTTCGAAACATTTGGGTTTTGACCCCCAAAAAAATCAAAAAATTTTTTTTTTGAAAAAAATGCTCACAAAATACAATTTTCAAAGATATTGAAAAAACCGGAATATATATCAGATAACATATGGGCAACTACCATACCAAATTTCAAAATTATATCATCTTTTTTTACTTTCATGACATGAAAGTATGGGTAAATCATGACGTCAGATTTTGAAATTGCGTTTTTTGGATTTTATTGACCGGATACAGACAAATAAATGTCAGCACTGTTTTCTTTAGATAAATCTGATATAGAAACATGCCTTTTTTATTTCGATTTATAAATTTCAAATTTTGACCTTCAGTGACCTGAACTTGACCTGAACTTGACACTAACTTCACGTAAATGAAGTCAGGTGGTAAGATGACTTCTACTATCGAATTCTACGCGTAAAAGCATCCATAAACCATGTGCTGCATGACTTTCGTAAATATTTTGTGTGTAGTAACCTTTTGTGACCTGACCTTGACCTTGCTCTTTTCCAACAATCTCACTTTAGCTCATGTGGGATATGTATCATACCTTTGACATCACTTTGGGTGATTATAGGCGTAATCGAAGGCCATGGATGGCAAGTATTGTCCATAAACTCAAATACCTCGATTTTGACGTTTGACTTGACCGTGACCTGACATGTGACCTTAATTTGATTTTTTGTTAAGTTTGCGTTAGGCTTCTCTCATTGAGCGCTTTCGAATGCCGCCTTGCGCGTCCCGCTGCGATCATTGGTTCTGAAGATACCAGGGGGGGCTAACCCCCCCCCCCCCCCCCCCCCCAGTGAGTCGTGTTACAGAATATACCCCAGTGACTGCCGGGTTAATGGCTACGAGCTGTAGGCGGACCCGATCGGACTTAATGACTACGAGTTGTAGGCCGACCCGATCGGACTTAATGGCTACGAGCTGTAGGCCGACCCGATCGGACCTAATGGCGGGGTTAGGTTAGGTTAGATTAGGTTAGTTAAGTTTAATTAAAGGAAATAGTTCACCTTCAACATGGGATTTTGAACTGAAATAGCAGTGTTGTAGCCCGTGTTGAGAAATCCTTATCTGCAACTCTTCTTGGCTGAAAAGACTCTCCAGCCGAAGATATTTGACTTTTTGGCGAAGGAATGCGGCACATATATGATATACCGTACCGTCTGAGAGTGCCAGCACTGCATGGAGCATGCGCAGACCAATAACG
The DNA here is from genome assembly GCA_036785665.1 of Chirona hameri. NCBI lineage: Eukaryota > Metazoa > Arthropoda > Thecostraca > Balanomorpha > Balanidae > Chirona > Chirona hameri. Next base: position 102,601 of record JAXIVJ010002449.1, read on the forward strand.
CACACCATAACATTAATAATTTACGACCTTCTGTCCTGAATTGGCGCGATGTAGGACCATTTTTGAAAAGAAAAAAAGAAACTGTATTACAAAATATAATAAAATCGTGTTCTGAAAATTTCCGAAGGTGAACTATTTCCTTTAATTGCGATCGGTTCGGCCTACCGCTCGTAGCTATTTGTTGAAAAATTGCAAAAAAATGAGTCAGCCTGACCCTCCGCCGGTGACAGGCTGACACTTTTTTTCACCTCTGGAGACCAGTGCCGACTCATGTGGGTGCCTACCACTGCGCGTGGCGCGTGCCGCGTGAGGGGTGTTGAAAGGTGTTTTCTCGCAAAAACTCTGCAACGGCTGAGCCGATTGTGTGCACATTTGGTGTGTGGTTACGGACCCCTCAGCCGCCAATTTTCCACAAGTCAGGGGTAGGGTGCCTCTGCACGTGCGCACGTGCACATCCCTATTCTGTATCTCAGGAACGACTGAGGCGATTGTGTTCGAATTTGGTGCATGGTTAGAGACCTCTCAGCCGCCGCCTTTCCACAAGTCAGGGGTGGGGTGGCTTTGCAAGTGCGCACGTGCACACCCCTATTTATATCTCTGGAACGGCTGAGCCGATTGTGTTCGAATTTGGTGTGTGGTTAGGGACCTCTCAGCCCTCACTTTCCCCATGAGCCAAAGGTGGGTGCCTCTGCACGTGCGCACGTGTGCACTTTTTTTGTATCTCAGAAACTACTTGCCCGATCAAGTTGAAATTCCCCATACATTTCCTTCGCGCTCGCTCGTTAATCGCCAACAACGGCGCCTTACTGGTATTAATAATCAAGCGAACTTTTGGGATACAAGGTAACCGAAGGAGAAATGCAGTTATCAACAGGGGTGTATTATGACGATGCAGCAGGCAAGTGCAATTTGTACAGCTGTGCTGGAGGTATTCAACAACTTTCCCTTAATTATCTCGAACGAATTGCATGCGTCAATTGTGTCAGTTAACTCGCATAGCAGAAACAATTCATATCTTAATTGCCTGTGCTTTTTTTCCTTCAGATAACATAGTACACTGCGACCTTGATTGTGTTTACCTTGACCTTGATTGACCTTAATTGTGACCTTGACACCTCGATTGTGATCCGCTCTCTGCCGTACACGGCAAATGCCTTCTCCTTTGCCGCTTCATGTCAGGCAGACACTGGATCAACTGCCCTCGCCTTGATCAGAAAATGAACTGCAACTGATTTATACAATGGACAATATTCATGATAATGAATGATGATGTGTAATGGTATGATTAATTGAATTAAACGATTCATGCTGATAAACCGAATGAACAACCTCTCCCACACAGATTCACTGACCTCTCCCATGTTAAGCCCCTGACCTCTCCCACGCAGAGCCCTGACCTCTCCCATGTTAAGCCCCTGACCTCTCCCACGCAGAGCCCCTGACCTCTCCCATGTTAAGCCCCTGACCTCTCCCACGCAGAGCCCCTGACCTCTCCCATGTTAAGCCCCTGACCTCTCCCACGCAGATTCACTGACCTCTCCCATGTTAAGCCCCTGACCTCTTCCACGCTGAGCCACTGACCTCTCCCATGTTAAGCCACTGACCTCTCCCATGTAAAGCCCCTGACCTCTCTCACGCTGAGCCACTAACCTTTCCCACGCTGAGCCACTGACCTCTTCCACGCTGAGCCACTGACCTCTCCCATGTTAAGTCACCGACCTCTCCCACGCAGAGCCCCTGACCTCTCCCATGTTAAGCCCCTGACCTCTCCCACGCAGATTCACTGACCTCTCCCATGTTAAGCCCCTGACCTCTTCCACGCTGAGCCACTGACCTCTCCCATGTTAAGCCACTGACCTCTCCCATGTAAAGCCCCTGACCTCTCTCACGCTGAGCCACTGACCTTTCCCACGCTGAACCACTGACCTCTTCCACACTGAGCAACTGACCTCTCCCATGTTGAGCCCCTGACCTCTCCCATGTTAAGCCCCTGACCTCTCCCACGCAGATTCACTGACCTCTCCCATGTTGAATTGTAACGGGTTTTCGCTTCTGCATGGTTCTGCCATTTTGTGTAGCATTGCAACATTTTTTTTAAATTTTTGAAAACTCTTTCTCTGGTTAATTTTGGGCCGCTGAATGGAATTACATAAATTTTGAGGCTCTCTGGCTTAATCTGCAACAATTAGAACTGCTTGCAACAATTGTCAACAATTTGCAACATTATTAAAATTTTGCTTTCTTGAGATCAGGAGTCGAAATATGGCATTTTCAGAATGTTATATCCCCGTGTTTTCGAGATAATACTAAATTTTGTGGTTAAAATGCAGAATCGAGCTCAACCTGTACATACATTTTTATTTTGGAGGCAGGTCAATCATCGGCGAGCACATAGGTCGCTGCACGGTTAGGGTGGGGGTGGTGAAATTTAGCGAGTTAATCGGGAATTGGTCCGGTGGAATAAGGTCCGGGTTTCCTTGTCCGTGAGCCGGCACCAATGGCCCTCTGGCTCCTCCTTACATAATTTCACCAACGGCTTGTCTCTCAGATTATCACACCGTGAGTTCTGTGATCGGTTCCATGTATATTCTGCATACCCAGTGCAACGCTACGCTGAGGACGAACTCCCACTGGAACTAACACATTCATACATCCTTTCACTCAGACTCTCCCCAGACATTCACTCAATCATCAATATCTTTCATACTTTGCAGTAAACTATCAGGTTCGTCTTCCTGACCCCTCCCTCTTTTCCTATCCCCACCAGTGGTGCGTAGTGTTACACAGGGAACGCACCAGGGTAACAGCTGGTTCACTGAGCGAATTTCGTCTCCGATGTACTCAGCTCTTCACTATGGATAACTTTCCACTCTAACTATTAAATCCACCAAATGAAAATATGAATAACCTCACACATGCTTTTCTGTCTGGGTCCATTCCTGCCGCACACTGCTGCTGGGATCCACGACTTACTGCGGTTTCCGTGGTGCCCCAATCGCCAATCCACGCCACCTCAGCACCCTGACTCCTCCTACGGCATTTATCTGAGGTGGATGGCCATTCCGGCCCACACGTCGCCACCCCAGCACCCTGACTCCTCCTACGGCATTTATCTGGGGCGGATGGCCATTCCGGCCCGCACACGTCGCCACCCCAGCACCCTGACTCCTCCTACGGCATTTATCTGGGGCGGATGGCCATTCCGGCCCGCACACGTCACCACCTCAGCACCCTGACTCCTCCTACGGCATTTACCTGAGGCGGATGGCCATTCTGGCCCTCACACGTCGCCACCCCAGCACCCTGACTCCTCCTACGGCATTTATCTGGGGCGGATGGCCATTCTGGCCCGCACACGTCGCCACCCCAGCACCCTGACTCCTCCTACGGCATTTATCTGGGGCGGATGGCCATTCCGGCCCGCACACGTCGCCACCCCAGCACCCTGACTCCTCCTACGGCATTTACCTGAGGCGGATGGCCCTGCTGGCCCTCACATGTCGCCACCCCAGCACCCTGACTCCTCCTACGGCATTTATCTGGGGCGGATGGCCATTCCGGCCCGCACACGTCACCACCTCAGCACCCTGACTCCTCCTACGGCCTTTACCTGAGGCGGATGGCCATTCTGGCCCTCACACGTCGCCACCCCAGCACTCTGACTCCTCCTACGGCATTTATCTGGGGTGGATGGCCATTCCGGCCCGTACACGTCACCACCTCAGCACCCTGACTCCTCCTACGGCATTTACCTGAGGCGGATGGCCCTGCTGGCCCTCACACGTCGCCACCCCAGCACCCTGACTCCTCCTACGGCATTTATCTGGGGCGGATGGCCATTCCGGACCGCACACGTCACCACCTCAGCACCCTGACTCCTCCTACGGCATTTACCTGAGGCGGATGGCCATTCTGGCCCTCCTGGTTTCCCAGAACCTGGCGTTACCGGACTCTTTCGAGTGCCCGCCAGTATTTCGCGACTTATGGCACGCGATCCAGCTCACTTCTTGGCATCGCGGAATGGACCCAAAAAAACAAACAATCTCATCATCATCTAACTCCCATTCTCCTGGAAACACAACTTTCTCCTTCCGAACTAAATATTCCCACCGAAACCGGTCTATACATCTGAGACCTTTGCCATCTTTTGTTAAAAGGGTCTCCTCTTAGTTGAATTCCCCATTCAACTCCACCCCCTTTCCCCCATCACCCGTTGTGCAGCAGACCGTATCGGCAGGCATATTACGCACAGGGGCGCGGCTACGTATTGTCTAGGCCTCCTCACAATCTTGTTTATTATTTCCCACTGTCAGTTTACACCATGCTGTTATCGTCATACCTCCCTCGTGCGTTGTATCCTATTTGCCCCGGCTCCACGCGCACGGTTGTCTCTGGGCGTGCGTCTGCACGTTTGTATGTAGTGTACGTACAGTATGCATGCATGATTCCAAGTATGTGTATGTATGCCTGTATGCCTGTATGCCTGTATGCCTGTATGCCTGTATGCCTGTATGCCTGTATGCCTGTATGCCTGTATGCCTGTATGCCTGTGTGCCTGTGTGCCTGTGTGCCTGTGTGCCTGTGTGCCTGTGTGCCTGTGTGCCTGTGTGCCTGTGTGCCTGTATGCTTGTATGCCTGTATGCCTGTATGCCTGTATGCCTGTATGCCTGTTTGTATGTATGTATGTATGTATGTATGTATGTATGTATGTATGTATGTATGTATGTATGTATGTATGTATGTATGTATGTATGTATGTATGCATGTATGTATGTATGTATGTATGTATGTATGTATGTATGTATGTATGTATGTATGCATGTATGTATGTATGTATGTATGTATGCATGTATGTATGTGTGTGTGTGTGTGTGTGTGTGTGTGTGTGTGTGTATGTATGTATGTATGTATGTATGTATGTATGTATGTATGTATGTATGTATGTATGTATGTATGTATGTATGTATGTATGTATGTATGTATGTATGTATGTATGTATGTATGTATGTATGTATGTATGTATGTATGTATGTATGTATGTATGTATGTATGTATGTATGTATGTATGTATGTATGTATGTATGTATGTATGTATGTATGTATGTATGTATGTATGTATGTATGTATGTATGTATGTATGTATGTATGCATGTATGTATGTATGTATGTATGTATGTATGTATGTATGTATGTATGTATGTATGTATGTATGTATGTATGTATGTATGTATGTATGTATTTATCTTATAACTGTTAGCGTGAAGAAGCGTCGCCGGCGTGATACCATTTGTAGTGTATTTGTGGAGTGTGTGTAGTTTATGCTGTGTAGTGTATATTGTGTAGTGTATATTGTGTAGTGTATATTGTGTAGTGTATATTGTGTAGTGTATATTGTGTAGTGTATTGTGTAGTGTGCATTGTGTAGTGTATTTTGTGACTATAGTGTACCACAGGTCGTGTTTCTGTAATTGGTAATCGGTACTCAGTACTCAGTACTCGGTACTCGATACTCAGTACTCAGTACTCAGTACTCAGTACTCGGCACTTGGTACTCGGTACTCGGCACTCGGCACTCGGCACCTGGTACTCGGTACTCGGCACTCGGTACTCGACACTCGGTACTCGGTACTCGTTACTCAGGAATGGGTACTCAGTAATCGGTACTCACTACTCGGTACTCGGTACTCGGTTACTCGGTTATCGGTACTCGGTACTTGGTACGCGGTACTCGGTACTCGGCACTCGGTACTCGGTACTCGGTACTCGGTACTTGGTACTCGGTACACGGTACTAGGTACTCGGTAATCGGTACACGTTACTCGGTACTCGGTACTCGGTACACGGTACTCGGTACTCGGTACACGGTACTCGGTACTCGGTACTCGGTACTCGGTACTCGGTACTCGGTACTCGGTACTCGGTACTTGGTACACGGTACTCGGTACTCGGTACTCGGTACTCGATACTCGGTACTGGGTACTCGGCACTCGGTACTCGGTACGGACACCTGGTACTTGGTGCTCAGTACTTTTCTGTATGTACAACTGTCCCACCTGAGCGAAATCCACGGGTTTTCCCCTCGTTAGGCTAGCGTCTGACCGTCTGGCCGGACCCTCTCGTCCAGGGGAGGGGGTTCATGACGTCATGTGTTTTGGGATCGGGCGCGTGGGGTCAGTGTCCCAGCGGCCGGTAGCGATGATCGGTGACGCTGGCCGTGTGGACACTTGTGCGAATTTTCATGACAGCGATTTCATTCTGGCGTTAATTTTTAACAGCGAGATGAACAGGGACGAAATTGTACAGGACCGTGATTTGTATCATACCGCCATATCATACCGCCATAGAGCAAACAACCATCCCATAATTTCGCGCTTGTTAAGGAGACAGTTAACTGCGAGAATCGTAAACATTCCAACACAGCCTTCCTCACTTTCCTTTTCCTTGGGAAATATTTACTTTACTCAGTTAGCTTTGAACTTAATACATGTTTGACAGTGCAACAAACAGATAAATGATCCGATAAATCAGATAAATTTTCCGGCAATGAAAATAACGTTGCTGAACAAAATGAAATTAAAGTCTTGCAATTATCGGCGGCTTAGGGCTGTGTGGAAACAATATTAGCACATATTCGACAATTCGTCAATAAGACTTGTTTATCAAAATCCTCACGACACAATCCCTAATTGATCTGTTTGTATAAGCCGAAACGTTGAAATGATGACCCTGT
>JAXIVJ010002450.1:0-109325 GCA_036785665.1 Chirona hameri
ATATATATATATATATATATATATATATATATATATATATATATATATATATATATATATATATATATATATATATATATATATATATATATATATATATATATATATATATATATATATATATATATATATATATATATATATATATATATATATATATATATATATATATATATATATATATATATATATATATATATATATATATATATATATATATATATATATATATATATATATATATATATATATATATATATATATATATATATATATATATATATATATATATATATATATATATATATATATATATATATATATATATATATATATATATATATATATATATATATATATATATATATATATATATATATATATATATATATATATATATATATATATATTATATATATATATATATATATATATATATATATATATATATATATATATATATATATATATATATATATATATATATATATATATATATATATATATATATATATATATATATATATATATATATATATATATATATATATATATATATATATATATATATATATATATATATATATATATATATATTTCTGCGTAGATGTGGCGACGATCGTAGTGGACGATCGGTCGTTACACCTTCCGGATTGTTGTATTGTTTCAACTTTGTTAGGTAAGATACATTCTAAATAACATAACGAATACAGAATAGTTTCTTCAAAGATGCATAGTGACAAAATAGTGAAGTTTTGAAACATCTATAACGTTAGGGACGTCGAGTATGTATGCCGAAAAACCCATAAAAATAAAATACGTCATGAGTTACTCATACTTTAGGAGCCATTAGCCAATCAAAAATAGTGATATTGTCTTAAAAAAGGTTATTTGGATATTGCTTGTATGTGGTTATCTATTATATATTCCGTTTTCTTGAATATCTTTGATAATTTGGATTTTTTGAATATTTTTTAACGTTTTTTTTCTATTTTGATGTCAAAAACGAAACGTGTCAAAAATCCGAGAAAGCAATTTTGTAGCCATTACCTTGTGCTATCTTTTAACTTTTTGTATGCATTTTTCTCAAAATATGGACTTTGTACGATCTGTTAACACGCGCAGTGGAGGGGGTGGCACTTTTGTGCCCCCCCCCCCCCCCCCCCACTGTTTTTTCCTGAATAGCTCGCAAACGAAACGACGCATGGCGGTGTTGTTTACGCTACATTTACGCCAACTCAATAGCGGATCGTTTGACATAAGACAAATCCAAATCGATAGATACATTTTTGAGTTATACGGATTTGTATTCCAAGATGGCGGCCAGAATCTCTGGCTATGTCCGTATCTCAGGCTATGTCCGTATCTCTGGCTATCTCCGTTTCTCTGGCTATGTCCGTATATCAGTCTATGTCCGTATCTCTGGCTATGTCCGTATCTCTGGATATGTCCGTATCTCTGGATATGTCCGTATCTCAGTCTATGTCCGTATCTCTGGCTATGTCCGTATCTGAGGCTATGCCCGTATCTATATTACTATTTGAGTAAGGTGCGTGTGTATGTATGTATGTATGTATGTATGTATGTATGTATGTATGTATGTATGTATGTATGTATGTATGTATGTATGTATGTATGTATGTATGTATGTATGTATGTATGTATGTATGTGGTCATTTTGCAGTTTTGTTCTTTGCTCAGCTGTGCAGCCTAAACTTTTGCGAGAAGATGGATTACATTTTCACACCATCCAGGTGACATTTCGACGACATGCTGTGTCAAGAACCGGGCTCGCTAAGTTGCATAATGAGCGCGTGGCGCGAGCTGCAAAAGCGACCTTTTCTCCATTGGTTCAACACGTGGAAAACCCAGAGCGAAATATGTGAAAAATGCGAAAAATTGCGAAACACTATGCAATCCCAGGTCTCTATCTCGGAAACTATGCGTCCGATCGGCATGCGACAAACACAAGCGTGTAGAACAATTAACGGGCTGGCGTATGCAATGTGGTTCGGCGAGCGGTGCGTAGCGCGTTCAAAGTTAATTGCTTCACAAACTTAAATCACGCTTTTATTTCGTCCTTCACGATTTAATTTAGTGCTCCGAACCTATGAGACTTGAAGAGATGAAACAAACAAATTTTGCAGACGAAGGTACCGGCTTTATTATGCATGAAAACCGAAGCTTTCTGTTAAATATTTAATAGCTTAAAACGGCCTGGAAGATATAGAGCGACCATTTTATAATATGTATTTAATCACACCGCCATATCGTCAACACAGGAGGGTGATAAACGAAAAAAAAATGTACAGCTGCAAAGCGCAATCAATTCTGTCCAATAACCACCCAAACTTTATTCATATTGACAAACATTAAGGTTATAATGACAGTGTTAATATAACGTTCTCGGCCCTTATTTTATTCGGCGTAATAAACCATTACATCAAGCTATTTAAGCCCTGTTTCAAATCAGCTGCTGTGCTGTTGTCAGCCGAGATTAGAGATCCTGATTCGCTGGAAGATCGATGACGTACTACTACGTCATACCAGATGACGTCATACTCCTGCTGACAAGACAAGACTCTGCTGCTGCGAGGAAGCAGGTGCAGGACGCACGTTTTGTCAGCAGGCACGGAAATTGGCGCATGCGGCAGTGGCGCAGTTGAAGACTGGCTTGTAAACAAAGCAAAGAGCGCTTGTTTCGGGTTGAAAGCAGCGAATTCTGTCGTATCTTTCACAATCACTTGCCTGCCTTTGCTGTATTATTATCTTTTTGTTGTTCTGTTCTTGTTCTTGGTTTAGGGCGCATAGCCTCAGCGGGCTCAGAGCGTCCGTCTTCGGTGCGTCGTCTTCGTGTCGATCTGGTAGCGGTGATTTGGAAACTAAGCTTGGTTGCGGAGAGGAAAGGCTTTGCCGTGATTGGAATTGTGGAGGGTTTATCACAATGATGAGGAACTTATCGATGACTGGTAGTATTAGTGTTAATTCTGATCTATGGGGAAAAGTGTTAAAGAATATATATAATAAATACAAGCTCCGGAGTAATTCGCCTGAGAGGAGTAATTCGCTCTTTATTTTGCAGAATATACACACGGTGGGTAACAATTCACACGTTGTGATTGGTCGGTCAGTGACCATGCGCAGATCGCACAAACAAGTCTCATCAGGGGTTTTACACAGTCCAGTCAATATTTGTGACCTATGAACACTTTGAGATAACATTTTCCTCCAACTCCTGATCCCCACTCCGCTCTCCAACAACCCTTCTCCCTTCTTGTCCTATCTCGTGTTCGTCTCTCCTTCTCTTTCATAGCATTCTACTTCCGAAGGCCCGATGATTATATTAGCTGACTAAGATGCTTTGTTATAAAAATTATTTAACTAATAGGTTAGTGAATCTGTACTCCTACTACTCGCATTCTTTGGTCTCACATACTATCACCATGCTTCACACATTCGTACACTACAACTCACATTAGCATTCACTCACTCACTGGGAGTTGCACCCGTTCAAGCACTCATTCAACTCGCACTCATTCATTCAGAACGTTCATACACGGACATCCGCAGATCAGAACATATACAAATCACTGGTCATACATTCAGCGAACAGGTATACAAATTCAGATAACATGAATACATGGAACAATGAAAGGTGAATGCCAATTCAACAAAATACAGAGAATTGGCGAGAACATGAAATAAGTAAACACAATTACTTTCATTGTCACATTCACAGGCGCTTCATGAGTTCACAGGTTCGCAAATATTTAAAGACCTCGTCTATTATTTCTGGGAAGTCGTCCCCAATTAGCGATTTCAGACAGAATTGTGCTCTTCGCTCCTGGCAAAGTCCTATTAAAGTACGTCTTTGATCGGCGAAAGTTGGACATTCAACAAGCAGATGTTGGACGGATTGCGGACATCTGCAAACGTCGCACTGGGGTCTGGAAGCTCTATCAATAATGTATGAATGGGTGTACCGAGTATGCCCCAATCGAAGTCGACACAATACTATCTCCTCCCGTCGGTTGGATCGGTTGCTAGAAGTCCAGCCTTCAACACGATCTTTAATCCTCTTTAAAGCAGTGTTAGGGCTGTAGTCAATCCAAAATCGATTGAAGAGCTCACGGACCGATTTACGTATGACAGGACAGTATTCTTTCGGCCCCATCTGGATCCCCCCACATACTTCATTTAATCCTATGGCAGCTTTCGCTTGAATGTCGGCAATCTCGTTTCCAGTAATATTACTATGCCCCGGGATCCAGACTATAACAAGCGTGTGTCCTGCTTCTATAAGTCGGTGAACATAGTCAATGGTATTAGTCACAATGGGGTTGTCGGCTGGAGAATACCCTAAGGCAGTCACGACAGACAGAGAGTCAGTGCACATCACACATTTCATGATATGCTTAGTTTCCACATATGCCAGAGCCTGTAGTATAGCTGTCGCCTCCGCAGTAAATATAGAACATTGGTCCGGAAGTTTGAATTGGCTATACCTGTCACCGTGTATGTATGAGCATCCTACTCCACCAGGGGTTTTTGCACCATCGGAGTATATAAACGAATAATCAGCATATTTCATTCTTAGGTCATTAAATTCACACTGAATTTGTATTTCGTCCAGCGAGTCCTTCCTCTTATCGGTCAGCTTCAATAATTCACATCGGCGTAGCCTCCAAGGTGGTATGGAGCTTTCTTTAAAGGTTATTTCTGCTGGCAAAACAAAACCAGTTTCATCACACATTTGGGCAAGTCTCTCATACAGCGGAAATCCTGAAATCCTCCTCATGTATCCAGTCTCGACAGTATGCAAAGCCGATTCCTCTGTAATAAGTTTCCCACAGGGATGGTCAGCTCGACTTCGTATTTTCAAGCAATATCTCAGGGTCAGATCACATCGACGAAGCCTCAGGGGAAGGACATCTGTTTCGACTAATAGTGGCATTATCGGTGACGTTCTCAGCGCCCCGGTCGCTATTCTAAGGCATTCGTTTTGGATGGGGTCGAGCGATTCCACCACCTTGTTATGGGGGCCATCAAGGATTTGACATGAGTAGTCGAGGATAGGTCTTATCATGGATTTGTACATGCGTATCAGTACAGATCGGTCTGCTCCGTATCCTCGTCCAGCTAGGCATTTTAAAATCGACATTCGCTTAGCGGTCTTTCCTTTAACGTATTGGACATGTTTGGTTAAGTTGAGTCGTGAATCTAGTATCACCACCAGAAACTTCACATCGTCAGAATATGTCAAAGGTTGATCATATATTTTCAATTCGGGTATGTTTGCCAGCTCCCTTCCTTTCATATAGCGCCGAAATATGATTGAGTTGCATTTCTGAGGCGAAAAAACAAAGCCCCATTGATCTGTCCACGCACTCACGTGATCCAACGCCGATTGCATCGTCTCTATCAGTGGCAAGATTCTCCCGCCTCGCACCCACATCGAACAATCATCGGCATATAATGCGCATGACACATTCCTGGGTACGTCTGTGAAAATGTCATTGATCATGATATTAAACAGGATAGGGGAGCGAAGTTGAGCGAAGTTGTTGTGGCGAAGTTGTGTGAGCGTGTGGTCTGCACCCAATTGATGGATTACCTGACGACCCACCATATACTGTCCTCAGCAGTACGGTTTCCGGCCGGGACTGTCCACAGAGGCGGCCCTGCTCGACACTGTCACGTATGCAACAGACAACATTGATAAAGGCATGATGACGTCACTCGTCACAACTGACACGTCTAAGGCCTTTGACAGTGTCGAGCATGGTCGTCTCCTGGACAAGCTAGAGTGGTATGGTGTCCAGCGTGAATGGTTCGCGGCCTGGCTGCGGGGTCGTACCCAGACTGTGCGGGGTGGCTGTAGTGGTGCCCTGGAGGTGACGCACGGGGTGGTCCAGGGGTCTATTTTAGGGCCTGTACTGTTTTTACTCTTCACCAACGATTTGCCGCAGCATCTTCCATTCGGGAGGATCGTGATGTATGCCGACGATGCCCAGTTCATTGACGCTGACTTCCCATCAAATGTTCATGATCTGAAAAATCGTGTTGAAAGCTCTCTTGACATAGCTTTGAAGTGGTTCACACAGAACCGTCTAAAAATTAATCCGGCAAAAACAAAGATGCTCCTCCTGAGATCTCGCCGTCAAAAAGTCATCTCAGACTTCTCTGTTCATTTTGGTAATGATGAAATTTTGCCCTCACAAAGCGTCAAGGTGCTTGGTGTCGTCATCGACTCACATCTGACATGGAAATGTCACATTACGTCTGTTGTGCAGCGCTGCTGCTGTGTACTGGTGGGTCTGGCGCGAATCAGACATAAGCTCCCAAAATGCATCAGACAGCTGTTGATAGAGGCATTCGTCTTCCCCCACATACGTTATTGTATAACGGTGTGGGGAAACTGTTCCGCAGCACAGAAGCTGCGTGTACAAAAGGGAATCAACTTCGGTGTCCGCATCGTGACCGGACTTGGCAGGCGTGACCATGTCAGTCCGTCATTGCGTGAACTGGGGTGGCCCAATGTTGATGAAATGATCACCGAACGCGATATTGCCACAATGCGCCACCTCACAACATCCACCAGTGCCTCCGAACTATTGCGACAGCGATTGTTGCGGCGCGCCGATGTATCCGCTCGCCGCACGCGCGGCACTGAAGCCGGCCACTTCGAGCTGCCCCGCGTGCGGACAGAATTCGCCCGGCGCAGCTTTGTGTACCGAGCCACGAGCGCCTGGAACGACCTTACGCTGGAGGCTAGGCGATAGTCAATCGTGAATTTTACCGTAGATTGCGATCGGTGTCTGCGGCTGGGAGCGGCCTATGTTGCCACCTGCCACTCTTTTTGCCGCGTGTTCTGTTTTACCGTGTGTATTTTTCATCACTGTATGTTTTACTGTTTTTATCCTATTATGTATTATTAATGTAATGACGTGGATTCCACAAAAGCCATATTATGGAGGTTCCGAAATACATATCTGTATCTGTATCTGTATCTGTATCTGGGAGATAACCCCACCCTGCACCAGTCCATTGTCTTGTTGACAAATGTTAGACAGTTTTCCGTTCCTCACCTGAAAGGTCCTATCCTCCAGATAGGACCTGACAAAGTACATAAGTCGCCCCCTAAAGCCAAGGTTATGCATTTTATGTAGTATGGCCACTTTCGATGTAAGATTATAAACACTTTTCAAATCGAGGAAAACCGCTAAAGTATACTTATTGTAGAAAAAAAAACCTCCTCACCTCAGATTCCAGTCTAGTCAAATGGTCTGCTGTGCACATTCCTTTGCGCAAGGCACATTGGAAGGTAGATAACTTATTTGTTTGTTCAATGTACCATGATAAACGCCTGGCCACCATCCTCTCCATTATTTTACAAAAACATGATGTAAGTTGTATAGGTCTATAAGACCCTGGGTTTTCTCTGGGCTTCCCGGGTTTCAAAATTGGGATAATGATGGAATGTTTCCATTCTGCAGGAATCGTTTCTGTACACCATACACAATTAATCATATTTAAAACCTCCTGTAACTGTACTTCATTGAAATGTTTGAAAAATGCATAATGTATGTTGTCAGGTCCCATCGAAGTATTGCCGCACTTCGATATAGACTGCTGTAATTCCTCCATCGAAAAAGTGTCATTGTATATCTCATGATTAGTTGATACAAAAGATGGCATTTGTTCTGCTATTTCTCTCTCTCGTTCTCTAAAACTTGGTCGGTAGTTCAGGGAAGAGGATATGTCAGAGAAGAATTGCCCCAAAATGTTTGCGACATCAAACGGGTCATCAATACTCCCTGCAACGTTTAATATTGGTAGTGGTCTTTGGTACCTCTCCTTTCGCGAAAACTTTCGAATAATACCCCAAAGTTGGGTCAGCGGGGTATTGATATTAAACATGTGTAACAGTTTGTCCCAGGATTCCTTCTTGGCCTTTCGAATCGTTCTCCTCGCCTTTGCTTTCGCCTCTTTATATTCCAATAAATGTAAGTTTCCATGACTTCGTCGAAATCGGTTTAGGGCACGTTTTCTCATACGAATAGCATCCCTGCATTCATTGCTCCACCAGGGGCAGCTATATTTCGATTGTCCGTTTTTCTGAGGAATGGCTTCCCTGGCAGCATTTAGCAGCGTCTCAACCATAGTTTTATAATTCCCCATTCCATCCGCATCAGTGAAGTTGAAGTCACATTTGTTAGTGAATTCTATCCAGTTGGCCTTGTTTATGTTCCATCCACGAATCTCATCACTTGGTGTAAAGGTGTTTCCACCCCCATCATAAGTTATGTATATCGGACAGTGGTCACTAGCATGGAAGTCATCATCTGTGCGCCAATGCATGTACTGACCCACATCACTAGAGGTCACAGTAATATCAATATGTGACCATAGGCCAGTGTACTCATCCATCCGGGTTGGACAGCCATCGTTTAACAAGTTCAAGGCGTGTTGTCGAATCAGCCTTTCCCAAATGTTACCTCGGGGGTCACAACGGTCTGATCCCCACATAAAATGCCGACTGTTCGCATCCGTGCAAATAATAAAAGGTTGCGGTAATTGAGTAATTAAGCTGTTAAGATCAAGCAATGTTAAAGTTTCATTGGGAGGTAGGTATAATGAACACACACATATACGGCTGCGGCCCAATCTCACTGAACAGGCCACTGCCTGTAAAGTTGTGTTTAAAGGAAGCTGAAAATGAGGAACATTATTTGAAACATAAATGCCAACTCCACCTTGTCGTCTATTTGTATTTGAGTATCCATTATAAAGTGTGCAATTGTACAGTCGAAAATCGTAATCATCAGAAGGAAGAAAATGAGTCTCTTGTAGACACACCACTTCACAGGCTAGGTCAATCAGTAATGGCTTAATTTCCGGCCACTTCGATATCATGCCTCTGCAATTCCATTGCATAATATTCAAATTCATTTAAAAAAACGAATGTGAAATAAGAAAACAAACCTGGAAACATCTATTCTGAAAGCAACAGTGGCTTGGACCACATGAACACACTGTTGGCCACACACACACACTGATAAATATCATACATGGTGATAACAAAAATTGCAGTAAACCACAAACATAGCCGGATACACATAAAAATATGCACACACTCACAAATCATGAGAAAATCAAACTTCCTAAGTGGTTTGAGAAGCACTAAACAATGAAAAAAGGATACAAAAAGAAACATAAACACACTCATGCTGATTTTTCAATTTTCAAGTCACCTATTCACCAGATCACACTTACCAAGTATCATTCCTTCAGTTCCTTCCACGACTTTCTTCGTACATGCTGTTTGTTCTCGTTTCTCTCACGTGACCTGCTTGCCCTTGAAACCAAGGGCGAAGGGGAAATGTCATCTCCAGTCACAGATGATTGCACTTTTGTTTTGTTTTTCTCTTTTCTTTTGCCCCCTCCCACTGTCTGCCAGTCACCTGTCTGGTCCTTGCTGCCCTCCTGAATCATCTCAGTCACCTCCCCATTACTTTGAGTGTCGACATCGCCATGTTCATCAGAAGTTTTTCCCATGTCCATTTCAAGGGTCTCCTGCCTACCGCCCACACTGGCACATGCAGCATCATCATTCTTTGGGATGTCAGTAACATTTTGCTTTTTCAGGAGTTGTTGTAATAAGGTCACCATCTCGCCCACCTTTTGCTCAAGTTTCCCTACCTTCTCTTTTAGCTCCTCCTCCTGTTTGCTAGCTGCACTGGGGGTGCGTACTGCAGCAGCATATGCTCTAAGGACAGGGAGTTCATGCTGCGTCTCATACTGGTTCCTAGCTTGTGCGAACGAAATCTCCTGCTCAACCTTAAGTTTGCATATTTCTTTCTCCTTCACCCACACCTCACACTGACGAGCCAAGCAGGAGTGTCCTGCCTTCTTACAGTTTACACACCATTGTGTACACTCTCCATCATGCCTGTCCTTTCCACATCTCAGACAGATTTGATCATTCTGACACCGCACATCAGGATGACCAAATCTGCCACACTTATAGCACATCATTGGATTAGGTATGTACAGTTGGACATGGTATGTAACATAGTCCAGGTGTAGTTTTGTTGGGCAGGAAGGCTTGTTGAAGGTCAAGAGAAGCGTAGGAGTGTTTTCCACCTTTCCATTTAGTTTCCTAGTGAACCTCTTTGCACCTGTCACTCCAAAATCTTTCAGCCACCCCACCACCTCATCCTCTGTCAAGTCCATCAGGTCATATGCCCGAATGGTGCCTTGAGATGTGTTCAGTCGCTGTTCACGAATGACTTCACAGTCCTCATTTGCAAATTTCTGGATTTTCAGGAACTTTTCAGTTTGGGTCAGACTTTTTGTTTTAATCAGTAGGCTGCCGTCTCCCAGAAAGTTTGCTTTCTCTAACTTCTCAGACATCCCCAACACTCCTCTGATGCCAAGCTGCACCCATGGCCAGCCTTTTGTTCTAAATGGTTTCCCTGATACCAGTTTAACCTTAAGATAGGAGCCAGCATTTCCATCATCTACCTGTTCGAAAAAAGTTCATCAGACCTTACCCGCTTTCCGGGCCGCGGAGGACCCATCACTTCATCACCGCAAAATACCTCGCCAAAAGGGAAAAATATCCAGCCACCGCAGCCGGGAAAAGAAGGCTAATCAAAACTTGAGAAAAATAAACGGCGCACCACAAGGCGCAACTCAAAAACAAAATATTCAAGATGCCACGTCACCAACTTGTTTCAGCTAGTACCGTGCACGTCTTCACTGCTCGAAATCCGTCGCACCTTATCTTTTTGGTTTCCGCGCACATGCGTTAGAATATGTCCTTTCTGCGCCACATCTGTACGGCTGCCATTTTGTTGGCAGCTGATTTGGAACCAATCCGTCAGCCCAGCGCTATGGGCGGAGTCTATTCCCTGCTGCCAACAGCCGACAGCTGATTTTAAACAGGGCTTTAGTCATTGGAGCAATTTGCGTCGGCAGAATCTAACCATAGTGAAAAGCAAGCTAAGCAAAAAACGAATCTCCGTCGGCGGATACCAAATTGATGCATATTTAAAATCCGAACTCTTTATTGTAAAGCCTACACTAGATTGGTGATGTTCGGAACGAGTAAGATACGGGAACGGGATTCAGGAACGGGTTACGGGAACGGGTTACAGAAACGGGCTACGGGCTACGGGCTACGGGCTACGGGCTACGGGCTACGGGTTACGGGCTACGGGTAACGGGCTACGGGCTATGGGCTTGGGGCTATGGGCTATGGGCTACGGGCTACGGGCTACGGGCTACGGGCTACGGGCTACGGGCTACGGGCTACGGGCTACGGGCTACGGGCTACGGGCTACGGGCTACGGGCTACGGGCTATGGGCTACAGGCTACAGGCTACAGGATTCGGGATACGGGATTCAGGAACGGGATACGGGATTCACGAACGGAATACGGGAACGGGCTACGGGCTACGGGCTACGGGCTACGGGCTACGGGCTACGGGCTACGGGCTACGGGCTACGGGCTACGGGCTACGGGCTACGGGCTACGGGCTACGGGCTACGGGCTACGGGCTACGGGCTACGGGCTAAGGGCTAATGGCTAAGGGCTAAGGGCTAAGGGCTAAGGGCTAAGGGCTAAGGGCTACGGGAACGGGGAACGGGCTACGGCAACGGGATACGGGATACGGTAACTTTGTTACCTTCGCATTGCGGAGCAAGCGGGCCACACTTGTCTATATTACTATTTGAGTAACGTGCGTGTGTATGTATGTATGTATGTATGTATGTATGTATGTATGTATGTATGTATGTATGTATGTATGTATGTATGTATGTATGTATGTATGTATGTATGTATGTATGTATGTATGTATGTATGTATGTATGTATGTATGTATGTATGTATGTATGTATGTATGTATGTATGTATGTATGTATGTATGTGGCCATTTAGCAGTTTTGTTCTTTGCTCAGCTGTGCAGCCTAAACTGTTGCGAGAAGATGGTTGAAATTTGCACACGATCCAGGTG
This sequence comes from Chirona hameri, assembly GCA_036785665.1. Classification (NCBI taxonomy): domain Eukaryota; kingdom Metazoa; phylum Arthropoda; class Thecostraca; order Balanomorpha; family Balanidae; genus Chirona; species Chirona hameri. The sequence continues at coordinate 12,024 of JAXIVJ010002450.1, forward strand.
ACATTTCAACGACGTGCTGTGTCAAGAAACGGGCTCGCTAGCGTGCATAATGAGCGCGTGGCGCGAGCTGCAAAAACGACCTTTCCTCCATTGGTTTAACACGTGGAAAAACCGGAGCGAAATGTATGAAAAATGCGAAAAATTGCGGAACACGCTGAAATCCCAGGTCTATATCTCGGAAACTATGCGTCCGATCGGCATGCGACAAACACAAGCGCGTAGAACAATTTTTTTTCACGGGAAGCGTGAGCTCCCCGCTATTTATTTACACCAATCATAATCAAAACACACAGTCGATCACCCATCACTGTACATACATGGAATCCGGTATGCATACAATTCGGTACATTACAGTTCAGTATTGCACACAGTTCGGCGCATTCTGGCTACGGCGGCGGCGCGGGTCGACAGGCTCTCACAACTTCAGTCTCCCCTCCCCATCCAACATATTTAACCATTTCTTAGAAAAGTTGTCTAGCTTATTATTTGATGCTGCAATTCGGCGCTCTATATCAACATGATGATTTATGTAACTTTTTACCCCGGCGAAGGTAACATTTGTGGTGTTAGACGAAAGCTTACATTGTACTATGTATTGTTTAGTACAGAGGATTATCATATTCATTGCATGTTTCTTACCCATTGCTCCAAAAACAACATGTTTCGTGGTATTTAATTCGGTGGTGTTCAGTTTTGCGAACAACAAATTCCATATGTTTTTCACTGCATGGCATTGGTGTAAAAAGTGCTCCAAGGTATCCATGCTGTTACATTGCGTACACAAGGGGGAATCTACGATGTTCCTTATAAACAGGTATCGCCTCGTTGGAATATATCTGTGCATTACCCGATATTGCAACGCTTGCAATTTTGTTGATTTTGTGCACTCGTACGGGATTGTGTGCACCTTCTCCAATCTGTCAAAACTGTAACCACTGTTTTCCCATCTATAAATGGCACTGGAAACGTCAGAGCCTAAGGCCGCGTTATAAAAATGTGAACAACGAATTTCCGTAACCTTCAGCACCTTTCCGTTGATGTTGAAGGAAAGCCGCTCGTTTCTATCTTTCTCCGAAAGCACATGAAAATTTCCATTCATCAACATGTCTTTCCACAACTGTGGTATTTTCGCAATTAGTGCTTGGTAACTAAGAAAATCACACCTCGCTCTTGGATACCTGTTTTTTACTTCATTTAACGTCATTACACTCCCCTCGTCTCTTAACAAATCATCCACTATTTTGATTCCCGCTTGGTATAAACCGCTAATGAATACAGTTTTCCTGTCTTGACGAATGCTTCTGTTAAACCATAGTGCTTCTTTTTGAATGTTTTTCGAGCAATTCAGTGGTTGATTCGAGTATTCTTGGAAATCTAATATCAACTCTTTGTAAAATGATGGAATTTTTAAGCGCTGGATGTCATCTTTCCCCAAACAAGACCGCATTAAATCGGTCAAGTCGTACTTACCAATACGCGCTTGTAGTAATTTACGCCATGGTGAGTCTACACAAATGAACAATCGTTTAATCCATGCTAATTTCAACGACTTACATAAAAGTTCTGTATTTGGCGCTTTTAAACCACCGTCCTCTATATTTTGACACAGGATGCGTTGTGCTACTTTTGGGGGTCGGCCTCTCCATAGAAACCTCATTATTTTGCTCTGTATAGCTGCAATGTTCTTTCTCGGTATCTTAACACAGGAACATAAATACACCAGTTGGGATGATAAAAGTGACCTGGCGACGGTTATCCGTCCCTTTAAAGTAAGTGTTTGTTGGCTCCAAATGTTAATAATGTTCCCAATTTTCTTGCATACTGGGTCTATATTGTCAGCAATGCAAGATTTCGTGGCACTAAAAATGATGCCTAATGATTTAATACTATTTACCGCCTTGATTCCACAAACGGGTGCATTACTGCCCTTTTTTGGTCCAAGCCACATGACGTAACTCTTTTCCGCATTTAACGACAGCCCGGAAGCTTCGCTAAAATCATGCATCACCTGAATCAGTGCTTCGGCAGATTGTTGGTCCTGCAGGAAGGCAGTGACGTCATCAGCATACAGACTTAGCTTGGTCTCAACACCACTAATTTTAATTCCCCGTATATTTGCATTTTCCCTGATATTTATTGCTAGAATTTCTAATGCCATCGCAAACAGGGAGCCGCTCAATGCTGATCCTTGGAAAGTGCCGCGGTTACACCTGAACCACGGCGATGTAAAGCCGTTATTTGCTACTGTTAATTGCGCCTCATGATACAGCAGTCTGATCCACTGTAAAAGACCTTCCCCAAAATTGTACGATTTAAGAGCCGCCAATATAAAATCATGCTCCAAGGAATCGAACGCTGCGCGATAATCGCAGGCAATCATTACTCCTTCGATCTGATCAGCCTCACAGTAGGTTATCACATCGCTAGTGAGCCTGGTATTTTCCCCGATGAACCTACCTTTAATAAACCCTGTTTGCTCCGGGGATACCAGCTTATGAATAACCTTCCCTCCCCTGATGGTAACAACTTTTGCGACAATTTTATAGATCATGTCTAACAAACATATAGGCCTTTTGTTCTGTAAGAGAGCTTGATCCTGTTTCTTCGGAATTAAAGTAATTATTCCACGCATTTGCGTGACCAAAAACCGTTATCGTATGCATCATTAACGTATCCCACTATGATATCACCGATTTCTTTCCAGAAAAACAAGAAAAATTCAGGCGTAAAGCCCGTCACGCCCGGTGCCTTATTTTTGTTCATTAGGCTCAACGCGTACTTACATTCTTGATTCGACATGAGACCTTCACATTTTGATTTTTCGGCATCGGAAAGCTTAGGTACATTTTCACTGGTTAAAAATGCATTCATTTTTGGCGAATTGACACCTTTTGCCAAATATACTTTCCCAAAGTGGTCTGCACAGTGCTGTAAAATATTGCGATCACCGGTAATCATTTGCCCGCCTACGTTAATCTCGGTTATAGTTTTTTGTGCCGAAAGCTGCCAGGAAAAAATGGCTCGCTTTTTCTCCAAATTCCGTCCATCTGGCGCCGGAGGCAATGATTGCCTGTAATCCTCGCATGGACATTATTTCATCAAGTCTTCGCTTTGATTCTGCATAAATGTCTTTACGCTGAGCATTCAGTGTGTTTATGTCTTTTTCCATGTCACCAACAATTTTCAATAAGTATTTTTCTTCTTTCCTCAGTTCGTATGCGATTGCCTTGCCTCGCACAGTGCTGATAACCCGGATATTGCTTAATAACATTTCAACTTTTAGACCGATGCTAACTTCCTCGCTATACGGAGTTACAATGTTTTTGGCCTTCGTAATTTCAGTTCTAACTAGTTCGACGAACAGCGTATCAGATACGTGAAGCTGATTGTTATATCGCCACAACCCTGGCCCTCTTTCGCGCCCGCTATGCGTGGCGCTTATCTCAATCACGCTGTGGTCACTTTTAATTCCAGCCGATATTTTCGCTCGTACCTCGTAATTACAATTTATCGCTTCAGAGATAAATATGAAATCGATTCTGGATTGTTGGTTTGGGTTCGTACGTCTCCATGTAAACTCACGAGCAGATGGATTGTTTTGCCTCCATATATCTATTAGGTAGAATTCTTCAAGTATCTCTCGCAGCGTCGAACTAGCGCTTGTGTTGGTGAATTTTCCTATCTCGGCATCGAGAGGCCCTAGCTGGACGTTTAAATCCCCTGCCACCACCGTATTTGCTTCGGAAAACCCTATCATTACCTCCCGTAACTTATTAAAGAAGGTAATTTTGTCTCGCTGGATATCTACGGCTGGGCCATAGACACCAAGAACAGCAAATGGGTCACCATTGAGCGAAAACCGCAACCCGACTATTCTGCCCACGTCATCACTATGTTTCCCAAGAATTACTCCGCCAAAATTGTGAGGCAATAAAATGGCCACTCCAGCTTGGTGAACTGAGCCGTGACTGAATATTACAGATGATCCCCACTCGTTTTCCCAGATAAGTTCTATATCAGTAGACGAGTGAGTCTCCTGCAAAGTGATCACGTACTTTGGATATGTTGTGTGCAGGAACCTGAAGATTGATCGCCTTTTTTTCCTATCACGCAACCCGCGGACGTTAAAGCTAAGAACGGGAACTATTCCCATAATGTTACTTTTTGTTTTGAGCCAACTGACTGATTAATGCCTACTAGCTAATCAAGATGAAATAACCCACAAAGAGCCCGACCGCCGCGCCGCCCAGCCAGATCGGCATCCGTATCACACACCGCCACGTCTCTGTCTCGCCAGGTCAGCACCGCGCACGCCACCACCGCCATCTGATCACTGGGGTCACCGACATGTACTGCCATCTGTCGGAGACCAAACACTGCCACACCTATTCCCGTAACGGGATCCCTAGCCCGACTCCTACTCCCTACCCCTCCCCTAATGACACCGGAGCTGACGACTGGCATAGAAACCTGAAGCCAGCAGCGGCCGGCGCCCGGGCGGTCAGTCACACGAAAACCAACTAAACTGGATAACACGACAACACAAGCAGTAGGTGCTTGTCGCTTAGTTCTTCGGATCTCTAGAGATACCTTCGGATTTCTAGAGATTCTAGAGATACCATACAGCTCAAAGCAACCAATACAGTCCCATCACCAAACACGCCAGTAACCCATTTCAACCCATACGGAACGTAATTCATGGAGCTTCATGTCGAGTCTAGTCGAATTCACCCCCATTCAAGTTCATATGCACAGGTGCAGCGGTCAATACATTCACAGTGTGTTGCGACGCGACTAAATTAAGTCCCCTAAAAGCTCTAGATGCAATTAATTGCGTTTGTCTTGCACGACTAGCCTCGCTGGGAAGCAACCTCAGAGCAACCTCAACAACAGCGCAACATTAAGATCAAGCCATAAGGGACCCGCTACTCACTGCGCAGAGACTGAGCTCACCCGTCGCCGGCCCGGACAACGCCGCCAGCCGCAGTACAGCCCCGCCGACGGACAGCAGCGGCCGGGCCGCGACGACCAGCAGAAATGAAGCGTCGACGACGACGATGACGCCACACGGCCGCGCCGCGACCCGACCGCCATAGCCCGCCGCGTGACGACCGCGACAGGAGCCGCCGCCGCACCGCCGCAGGGTACGCCCGCCTCCCAAACGTCTGGAAAATGATGGACACGCCAGCTCACAATAAACGCCCGGACAAGTGCCTCGTGCAATTCACAATGTTATTGTCAGACTATTTGCAAATCCCCGTTTGCCAACCCCGAGCGAGGCGAGGCGAGGCGACTGACGCAGCACACGGTACCTGTGCAGCGTGCAGTGTGCATCTACGACAAGACAGCTGGGGCTGTTAACCTACAAATATTGGGCTTTAGGGCTTTACAACTCTAACGGGTGAGACGGATGTAGCCAAGCAAAACAGGAGGCGGCCATAAATAACCCTTGCAATTTACACAATTAACCTATATAATCCGTTTGGCAGGCCTAATTATCTATACAGATACAGTTATTAGGACATACGGATCAGTACGTATACAGTTCAAGCTGTCCATAACCGGGCTAATACTCTCACCCTCTCTGTCAAGAAAGATGACGTCTCAGCTTAACTTTTCCTTTGGCGAGCCAGCGATTCCGTCTCGCGGGCAGTTCTGGATGTCAGGCAGCACCACCCCAGACTCCGGAACCAGCTCAATGGGAGCGGCAGAGGCAGCACCAGACCGGGTCGAAGGTGTCGCCGCCTCCAGCTCCATTCCGACCTCGCCGGCCGGCGCGACACCCCGGTCCGCCGGCAGGCTCGCGTCGCCGCCGGCAGCCGCCGACGCCGCTCCTCCGACAGCCCCGCTGACGAGGGCTGCGACCTCCTCGATGCCCGAAAACGGCACCATGCTCCGCTCGCGAATGGCGGAGACTCCGCCGCGGTCCCCCTGACCCGCGCGGTGCCCGCCCCGGCGTCCGCCCGGTCCGCCCCCGCGGCCGCCTGGGCCGCCCCCGCGACCGCGGCCCCGGTCCGCCCGGCCATCCCTGGCAGAGCCCGACCCGGGCCGAGCGGGGGCCTCAGCCAGAACCTGTTGAAGTCGCTGCTGGTCTGTCACCTTGATGTTGCGGCCACCTTTCTCGGTCCTGCAGAAGACTGTGCCACGTCGGGTAAACACAGAGGCGATTTTGCCTCCGTTCTCAGGCCTTCTGCAGGCTAGAAGAGAAGCGTACAGGTGACGTTTGCCCGCAGTCAAGCTCTCTGTCAGATATAGAGGTGCCAAACCTTGCGCTCTCAGGCGGGCCTGTGTGTTGAACAGCTGGAAGCGACTGTCGAAGACGTCATCTCGTAGGCGCTGTTTCATGAACCGCACGATGACCTTGTTGCTGGTCTCCAGCCGGTGCGCCAACTGCACGTCCGCCACCGTCATCCGGAAACCGGGTAGCCGTCTGCACAAGGTCCGCACCACCATCTCCTCGGCGTCAACGTCCGGAGGCTGGGCCGTGAAATCGTCGCATGTCAGGATTAAGCTGGATGATCTGCGGTTCATATCCATGCCTTCAACACGCTCCTGCAGTTCCTCCATTGCTTGGTGTTGCTTTCCCATCTGTACCTTGAGCTGTTGCATTTCGTCCTCTCTGTCCAACACTTGGGCTTCCAGCGTAGATAGCCTACCGTCCAGTCTCTCCAGCTTGGCGTCGAAGGCGGCGATCACCCTTGCTTCGCTTGCGTCGATGAGACGCTTGATCACAGTCAGAGCGGCTGGGCTAAGCTCCATCGCTGCGGCCGATCGCTTCGCTGCCGGAGCGTCGCTGTCCTTGGGCAATTTCGAGCCGCGACTAGGTGCTGAGCGCTTCTTACTGGAGCCGGTAATTGCAGCGCGATTAAATATCTCCGGAATTTGACCACGGCCAGCACCCCTTCCAAATACCCCCGGAGACAGGCACTCGTCAAACTGAGCTGCGTCACCGCCCTCAGAATCAGAGGACATGACACCGTCCGACGACCGATTCTGTCACTCTACAGTGTTGTCTGGGCCACTGCAACACACTTAAATGTCACTGTTCACTGTCCACAGCGCATTCTCGCGGCTCTCGCTCCGTCCGGTTACTGCACTGCTCGGTTGACGCACACCGTTTACCGCCCGGGCGCCCGCTCGCTCCGCCTCACTCGGCCAGAGGCACGCCGACCTTGACCGCAGGTCACGCCCCGCCGCCCAACCGGCCGGCTCGGCGTCCGCAGCCCGACTGCTGTAGAACAATTAACGGGCTGGCGTATGCAATGTGGTTCGGCGAGCAGTGCGTAGCGTGTGCAAAGTTAATTGCTTCACAAACTTAAATCACGCTTTTATGTCGTCCTTCACGATTTAATTTAGTTCTCCGAACCTATGAGACTTGAAGAGCTGAAACAATCGTAGTTTTGTAGACGAAGGTACCGGCTATATTATGCATGAAAACCGAGGCTTTCTGTTAAATATTTAATAGCTTAAATCGGCCTGGAAGATATAGAGTGACCATTTTAGAAGATGTATTTAATCACACCGCCATATCGTCAACACAGGAGGGTGATAAACGATACAAAAATATACAGCTGCAAAACGCAATCAATTCTGTCCAACCCAAACTTTATTCATATTGACAAACATTAAGGTTATAATGACAGTGTTAATATAATGCTCTCGGCCCTAATTTTATTCGGCGTAATAAAACATTACAACATTCACGGTCCGGCGGCCGGAGGGTGCGGACGCGCGCACGACCCGTCCCGCCAAGTGGCTGGTGTGAGGCAAGAGTGCAGCTGAGTGCGGCTGGATAGTTCGTGGGTGCGTGTGAGGCCGACGCGGCCAGCTGCGTGGGAGTGTCGCAGACATAGTGTCGGTGTTTTTATCTACGCCACACGGATATATTAGCCGACAATCTCCAATGGCTGGTAAGGGTACAGCTGGCCGCCCTGCCGGTAAGGCTCCGGCCGCCGCTCGCCCGGCCCGCCTGGACAGCGGCGAGTCAGCTGACCGGGCCGGCGGCGGGCCGGCTGACCCGGCCAAGGTCACTCGGCCTGGCGCCGCCGCCGCGGCTAGGGGCGGCGCCAGGCAGAGCCGAGTTACGGACTTCGTTCGAAGATTGGATTCCGGACAGCCCAGTCGGTTTCACAGTCCTGGCAAGCGAGCCAGGACTTCCGAGGGGCATGAACTCTCGTCTGTGTCATCCTGTCAGGATGTCTCTCGGAACAAGGACGAGCGACACCAGTCGGGCTCTCATCACGGTGGAGGTGATGAAGGAGCTGCTGCGAGAGGAGCGAGAGTCCATGCGGGACTTCATCCGTGAGAAGATCTCTCTCGTCACAGAAGCTCTCCGTTCCGAGCTGGCTGAGCAGAGGAGCCGAGTGCTGGAGCTCGAGCAGCACGTAGATGCTCAGGGCGTCTTCATTGACGAGCTGGAGAACAGGCTGCGTCAGCGTGAGGACCGGACGGCGGAGCTGGGGGCGGAGCTGGATCAGGTGGAGGCGGACCAGAAGTGTAGCGAGCTGATCTTCGCCGGCACTGCGGTCCCGCCGCCGTCCGACGACGCGGACCATCGCGGCCCGCCGGAGGACGTCATTGGCGTAACGCTGGATCTCCTGAGGTGTCTTCTGCCGACGGTCGAACTGAGGCGAGAGGACATCGCCTCCTGCATTCGCATCGCCCGGGACAAGAAGATCCTATGTAAGTTCTTTCGCACGGGCCCACTGACTCCCCGTTACCAGCTGTACGACAGTCGGTTCTTGCTGAAAGACTCTCGCCCTGAGGATCGACTGTTTATTAACCCGCGAGTCACTGGGGGGGCTTTTTTAGCCCCCCCCCTTAGGAATATTAGGCATATCTCAATAACTAATGCAGATATCGACGCCAAACTTTCAGTACCTATCCGGGCATCATTTTTACACATTATAAGAAAAAATTAAAAAATTTCGTCAGAATTTATTTGAGATATAGTGAATTTAGTGACGTCACTAAACACGATTTTGACACCAAAATCGGCTAAATTTTGCCAAGCCCTACAAATGCCGCATATGAAGCAAAATGCAATCGAAAAACGCTAAAAGGTAGAACATTGCAAGGGCTACAAACAGGCTATCTCGAAATCTCGAAACATTTGGGTTTTGACCCAAAATTTTCAAAAAAAACTTTTTTTGAAAAAATGCTCACAAAATCAAATATTTGAAAGACATTGAAAAAACCGGATTATATATCAGATAAAAACATATGGGCAACTACCACACCAAATTTCAAAATTATATCTTTTTTTTAACTTTCATGACATAAAGTATGGGTAAATCATGACGTCAGATTTTGAAATTGCGTTTTTTGGATTTTATTGACCGGATACAGACAAATAAATTCCAGCACTGTTTTCTTTAGATAAATCTGATATAGAAACATGCCTTTTTTATTTCGATTTATCAATTTCAAATTTTGACCTTCAGTGACCTGAACTTGACCTGAACTTGACACTAACTTCACGTAAATGAAGTCAGGTGGTAAAATGACTTCTACTATCGAATTATACGCGTAAAAGCATCCATAAACCATGTGCTGCATGACTTTCGTTGATATTTTGAGTGTAGTAACCTTTTGTGACCTGACCTTGACCTTGCTCTTTTCCAACAATCTCACTTTAGCTCATGTGGGATATGTATCATACCTTTGACATCACTTTGGGTGATTATAGGCGTAATCGAAGGCCATGGATGGCAAGTATTGTCCATAAACTCAAATACCTCGATTTTGACGTTTGACTTGACCGTGACCTGACATGTGACCTTAATTTGACATTTTTAAGTTTGCGTTAGGCTTCTCTCATTGAGCGCTTTCGAATGCCGCCTTGCGCGTCCCGCTGCGATCATTGGTTCTGAAGATACCAGGGGGGCTAAAAAAGCCCCCCAGTGAGTCGTGTTACAGAATATACCCCAGTGACTGCCGGGTTAACGAAAATCTGTCAAAAATGCGGTTCGATATTTTTCAAAAACTTTTACAAGAAAAGCGAGCCAAGAGAGTGCATTCTGTGTTCAGTAAAAATGGAGCAGTGTTCTGTAGAGCTGTCATGCACGGTAGAAAGATGCGAGTCTCGAACGTGCAACAAATCCCTGAAGTGCTGCGAGGCTAGACAGTTTGGACCGTGGATTGTGCTTTCCGGTTCTTGTACGTGTGCTCTGTTTTCTGGGCCGTCTTCTATGCCCATTGGCATCAGTTTGCTCGCCGTAGGAAGGCTATTTGTCCGGTCATGTCTCGAGTCCCCTGCAGCGGCCGCGTGCTGTGAGTGTACGAGCTGTCGCGTGTCATTTGATGATAGTTCACCCAGTTTATTCCACTTAACTGCACAATCATGCACTATTCCATTGGCTGTTTGAATGTTAGAGGTATTAGGAATCGAGAGAAACGCCATGATATCCTAAACTTTATGAGAAACGCGAATTTTTCGATCGTTTGTTTAATTGATACTCACATATCCAGTGATCTATTCAACATCGTTAGGGCAGAGTGGGGAGGATCAGCATTCTTTAGTCCTGGTATGGCCCATGCGAGGGGTGTGGCAGTGTTTTTTTTTTCGCAGCAATTTCAGTTTTGAAGTTCATAGGTCAGAAATTGACAACGAAGGAAACTTCATTATTCTGGATGTCGACTTGGATGCTTGTGGACGCTGCACGGTGGTAGTTTTGTACGGTCCCAATGAAGACAACCCAGGTTTCTACAGGTCTGTGTTTTCTGTTATAAGGATCTTTGATAACGACAATGTGTTAACTGTTGGCGATTGGAATGTTACGTTAAACCCTACTGTTGATACTTTACATTATAGGTCACTGGGGAACCAGCGGGCCAGAGCGGTTATTCTTGAGTTTATGGAGCAGGAGGGTAGGATCGATATCTGGAGAATGCAACACGCGACGAAAAAGTCATTTACCTGGAGGCGGTCTTTCCCGCACAGCTAGCTAGACTAGATTATTTTCTGGTATCAGCAGCCATGGTGAGAAGAGTAACGCGATCTAACATTTTGGCAGGGTACCGCACAACACAGCCTGATTAGTATTGAGATGAATGTAAATGTGCGAAACAAACGAGGACTGTATTGGAAGTTTAACAATGCTTTGCTTAACCCGCGCGGCGCTGGGGTCTCAATCCGAACGTGCGGTGCTGGGGGGGTAAATTTTACCCCCCCTCGTATCTTCCGAACCAATAACCGCAGCGAGACGCGCAAGGTGGCGATCGAAAGCTCTCAGTGAGAAGAATCCAACGCATGCCCGAAATTATTAACATAAGGTCACATGTCAGGTCACGGTCAGGTCAAGTGTCAAAATTTCAGTATTTGGGTTTTTGGGCTATACTTTCCATCCAAAGCCTTGTATTGCAACTATTATCTCACAAAGTGCTCTCAAATGTATAATGCATCTCCCGCATAAGTAAAAGTAAAATTTTAAGCAAAGGTCAAGGTCAGGTCACAAAAGGTCACAGGTCTACGAAAGCCATGCGACACATGTTGTATGGGTTATTTTACACGTATAATTCGATAGAATCAGCCATTTTCACAGCCTGACACCATATAATCGCCCTCAGGTCAAGGTCAGGTCACAAATAAGGTCAAATTTAAAATTGATTAATCTAAATAAACATTGCATTTTTCTAGACTAGTTTTGTCTTCGAAATACAGTGGTGGCATTTATTTGTTTGTATCTGGTCAGTAAAAGCCAAAAAAACGCAATTTAAAAAATGACGTCATGAGTTACTTATTCTTAGAGAGCCATAAGTCAGTCAAAAATAAATAAATTGCTTTGAAATTTGGTTTAAACATCGTTCATACTCAGCTCTCTAATACGTCTTCCGGTTTTTTGAAAATTTTGAAACAGAAAACTTTTGTGGAAATTCTTCCCCAAAAATCAGTTTTTTGCATTTTTGGGGGTCAAAAACCCAAAATTTTGAACATCTGAGATAGCCATTTTAAAGACAATGTTATTTCCTTGCTTTCAACGCCTTTTATTTGCGATTTGCATCAACACGCTATTTTCTACGATTTTTCAAACATTTAACGTTTTTTCACCAGAAATGACATGACATGACGTCACTAAAACGTCATTATCTCGTCAAAATTTTCACGAATTTCAAAAAAAATATAACACAAGATGTAGAATTGATTCATTATAAGGTACCGCAAGTTTCACTTCGATATCTGTCATAGTTTTTAAGTTATGGAGAAAATCCGGGAGGGGGGGTAAAATTTACCCCCCAGCGCCGCGCGGGTTAAGGACTTTACGTACATTAACTTGGTGAATAAGGAAATCGATGATGTGAAAAAGCAATACGCCGTTCCACTTTATGCGAGTACAGAGGTGGAAGAGAGCAGTGATATCGAACTGGCCATTGATGAACAACTTTTCTTTGAAGTAATGTTATGTAAAATTAGGGGTATGACTATCACATATGGGGCGAGGAAAAAGCGGGACAGAATTAGGCGCGAGAAGGCTTTGCTCTGGCAAATGCAAATCGTGGAAGGACTATTTGAGGAAGGAGAAATTTATCGTCAACGCCTTGATAGCTTACAACAGGAACTCTCCGAATTGCGAAAGGTTAAACTTGCGGGCGCCGCCCAGAGCGTGTGCCCGTTGGGTACAAGAGGGAGAGTCGCCTACGAAGTATTTTTGTGGCTTGGAAAAACGACAGGGCGCTGCAAAATATATTGCTTGCCTTAATGTTGAGGGCGAGTTGGTTAGTGAGAATGACAAAGTGTTAGAATATATAGAAGGGTATTTTTGCAATTTGTATAAATCACGAACATTAGAGAATGTGCTCAATTATATCAGAGAGAGATCGGTATTAATTTCCCAAAATTAACCTCTGAAGAATCCTGCTTGCTAGAGGGTTCTGTAACACTCAAGGATGCTAGTCTCGCACTGTCTGAATTGCGAAATGACAAATCACCAGGGCCGGACGGTTTCACGGTTACTTTTTTCAAAGTTTTTTTGGAAACAGCTGGGTGGCTTTCTGATTCGCTCTTTGAATAGTGGCTACGCTAAGGAGCTTCTCTCGAGGTCTCAAAGACAAGGAACTATTACATTAATTCCGAAAGGTAACACACCGAAAGAGCTAATTAAAAACTGGCGGCCAATCTCGCTTTTGAATACCACATCTAAGATATTATCCAGAATAATGGCTAATCGAATGCGATTGGTCATTGATAAGCTAATAGGACACGAACAAAAAGGGTTCATGAAGGGGCGATATATAGGTGAATGCACGCGCACGGTGTATGACGTAATGTGGGAAGTGAAACATTCTCGGAATTCAGGAAACATAATGTTGCGAATGGCAGATTTTCAAAATGCCTTCGATTCCTTGGATCATGCTTTCATCCAGGAGGTTATGAAGATGTTTAACTTCGGGGATAGCTTCAGAAAATGGATTCGAGTAATGTTCGCTGGTGCTGAATCGACTATTTGTCAAAATGGTACGTCAACTCCATTTTTTTACTTAGAACGGGGCTGTAGACAAGGCGACTGTTGTTCACCTCTTCTTTTTGTTTTGTGCGCTGAAATCTAGGCTATTATGACTCGAAAAAATACACAGATTAAGGGTTTTGTTAAAGACGACACCGAATGTAAAATCGAGCAATATGCCGATGATACAACTTTTATCTTGGACGGTACCCATAGAAGTTTAAACGCTTGTCTTTCTACATTACATACGTTCGGGAAATTTTCAGGGCTGGGCTTAAATGTTAAAAAGACTCAGGTTTTCTGGATGGGGACCGGCAATGTACCTGTTTTTTTTTTTAGCAGACTCGGGTTTGTCATTGATAACTTTTGAGGATAGGTTTCAACTACTTGGTATTGAATGCACTAGGCAAATGACGGATATGACGGAGCGTAACGTAAAGAAAAAAGTAGAGAATATTGCAAATCTGCTCAAGGGATGGCTGAGAAGACGTCTATCTCTGTACGGGAAACGAACGGTAGTGAAAACCACCCGACAAGTTGTCTGTCTGTCAATGTTAACGCATGTTTTCAGTGTTTTGCCCTCGCTGCCAAAAACGCTTTTTCATGATTTACAGGTAATGTTCTTTAAATTTATATGGGATAACAAGCAGGAGAAAATCAAACGTTCACTGATGTATACCAGGTTTAATGTTCCTAACGTCACTTTGTACGACTGTGCTTTGAAGGTGTCATGGATCAAGAGAGCCATATTGAAGAGTCACGAGTTCTGGAATATATTCCTAAACTCAAATTGCTACAGACTCAGAGAATTACTAGTCACGGGAGATAGTAGCTTAAAACATTTTCAGGGCACTGGTGTGGGTCGCAACATTTTTTGGCAAAGCGTACTTGAGTGCTGGGACGTTCTGAAAGCAAATTGTGTTCAACCTGATGATTTTTATAATCAACCCATTCACTTGCCATCCAACTTACTAATAGGAAGAACTCCGTTTTGGAATAGGGCTCTATTTGAGGCTGGATGCAGGCTGGTGGGAGATCTATATCGATCGGATGGGGTTATACAATCCTTTGACGAGTTAAACAGAGATTTCCCAATCCCGTTTAGCAGGATAGTCTTGCAGGGTTTGGTTAGAGCGACAAGGCAGACCTACGGAGGTAAAAGTACTTCAATAAAGTTACCAGGGCCACTTCGACCCAAAGCAGTCGAATGTTTGTTTGCCCAGAAGGCTGGCAATCGGTCTGTTTACACTGCTCTATTGGGACATCATTATCCTGCTCTTCCGGATCTCACTAAGGCAGAAGTAAGATGGAACGGGGACCTTAATGCAGATATAGACTGGCCGACGGTTTATTGGAGACATAGACGTTGAACAAAAAATAAGAAAATCGTTTGGTTCCAAGATAGACTACTGCATCGCATATTAACAACAAATGAGTGTATGTCGAAGTTTACTGACACCGATCCAAGATGTTCTTTCTGTAAAATAGAAACAGAATCTTTGATTCACCTATTTTGTCGCTGTGAGGTAATAATCGGGCTGTGGTCTGCGGTCGAGCATGCTGCTATAATGTCGGGGGTTAATTTGTTGCTGGATGAGAAAAAAAAACATTATAATAGGGCATAACGTTAATGACGCAAGGATTCCGGAAACGAAAAGAAACATAGTTCGCCAAATTGTTTTGTTGTTTAAGTTTTACATTTACCGAGCAAAAGTCGTCTCCAGTCAAGTGAACTTTAAGTCGGCGTTTGCATATGTGCAGGGCATGATAGCTGCAGACCGACCTATACTAAAGGCGGATAGCACTGATAAGGCAAATGATATAAATATGGCATATGAATGGGCTATAAATATGCTGGACCATTACAAATCACGGACGGATTGAGTCCTGATTTGGATGTATTTTCGAATGTCATGCCGATGAACTGTCATATGTGTCAGTATGTATGTGTGTGTGTGTGGTGCAGCATGCCTATTTGTTTTGTAAGCATATGTGAGAGTCACCGCCCATACCCAACCGGGCCAACCTGAGACCGGCCCTTGCAAGGGCCGGTCGGTCGGCCGGGCGCGCGACGCGCCAGTCTAACGGACTGACGGGTCGCGCGCCCGGCCGGCCGATGGGGCACTGCAACGCGATGTAAAGCGCGAGGCAGTGCGGGCGGGAGCTGCGGCCTGTCTGGAGCGTCTGGGAGGTACCCCACAGCTCTCCCCGGCCGGGGCGGTAACCCCCAGACCTCCCCGGAGCCGGGACGGTTTTTTGCCAATACGGGCACCGTTCCGGCTTGGCCAGACGGGCTGCACAGATGCTGATGCGGCACCATGTGTGTGCGCGGGGGTGCGTGCGTGTGATATATGTAGTGTGTAATGCAATGCATATGTTGGAAAGCTAATAAAAAACAACGTACCTGAAGAAAAAAACATTACATCAAGCTATTTAGTCATCGGAGCAATTTGCGTCGGCAAAATCTTGCCATATAGTGAAAAGCAAGCTAAACAAAAAACGAACCTCCGTCGGCGGATACCAAATTGACGAATATTTAAAATCCGAACTCTTTATTGTAAAGCCTACACGAGATTGGTGATGTTCGGAACGAGAAGGTACGGGAACAGGATTCTGGAACGGGTTACGGGAACGGGATACGGGAACGGGATACGGGAACGGGATACGGGCTACGAGCTACGAGCTACGAGCTACGGGCTACGGGCTACGGGCTACGGGCTACGGGCTACGGGCTACGGGCTACGGGCTACGGGCTACGGGCTACGGGCTACGGGCTACGGGCTACGGGCTACGGGCTACGGGCTACGGGCTACGGGCTACGGGCTACGGGCTACGGGCTACGGGCTACGGGCTACGGGCTACGGGCTACGAGCTACGAGCTACGAGCTACGGATACGGGATACGGGATACGGGATACGGGATACGGGATACGGGATACGGGATACGGGATACGGGATACGGGATACGGGATACGGGATACGGGATACGGGATACGGGATACGGGATACGAGATACGAGATTCAGGAACGGGATACGGGATTCACGAACGGACTACGGGATACGGGCTACGAGATACGGGATTTAAAATATAAAAAAATCCATTCTATAGCTCAACGTTTTACATATTCATCTCTCACACGCACACACACCCATATCAATACCATTGCACAAACATATTCCTATATCTCACAGACACACACACACACACACACACACACACACACACACACACACACACACACACACACACACACACACACACACACACACACACACACACACACACACACACACACACACACACACACACACACACACACACACACACACACACACACACACACACACACACACACACACACACACACACACACACACACACACACACACACACACACACACACACACACACACACACACACACACACACACACACACACACACACACACACACACACACACACACACACACACACACACACACACACACACACACACACACACACACACACACACACACACACACACACACACACACACACACACACACACACACACACACACACACACACACACACACACACACACACACACACACACACACACACACACACACACACACACACACACACACACACACACACACACACACACACACACACACACACACACACACACACACACACACACACACACACACACACACACACACACACACACACACACACACACACACACACACACACACACACACACACACACACACACACACACACACACACACACACACACACACACACACACACACACACACACACACACACACACACACACACACACACACACACACACACACACACACACACACACACACACACACACACACACACACACACACACACACACACACACACACACACACACACACACACACACACACACACACACACACACACACACACACACACACACACACACACACACACACACACACACACACACACACACACACACACACACACACACACACACACACACACACACACACACACACACACACACACACACACACACACACACACACACACACACACACACACACACACACACACACACACACACACACACACACACACACACACACACACACACACACACACACACACACACACACACACACACACACACACACACACACACACACACACACACACACACACACACACACACACACACACACACACACACACACACACACACACACACACACACACACACACACACACACACACACACACACACACACACACACACACACACACACACACACACACACACACACACACACACACACACACACACACACACACACACACACACACACACACACACACACACACACACACACACACACACACACACACACACACACACACACACACACACACACACACACACACACACACACACACACACACACACACACACACACACACACACACACACACACACACACACACACACACACACACACACACACACACACACACACACACACACACACACACACACACACACACACACACACACACACACACACACACACACACACACACACACACACACACACACACACACACACACACACACACACACACACACACACACACACACACACACACACACACACACACACACACACACACACACACACACACACACACACACACACACACACACACACACACACACACACACACACACACACACACACACACACACACACACACACACACACACACACACACACACACACACACACACACACACACACACACACACACACACACACACACACACACACACACACACACACACACACACACACACACACACACACACACACACACACACACACACACACACACACACACACACACACACACACACACACACACACACACACACACACACACACACACACACACACACACACACACACACACACACACACACACACACACACACACACACACACACACACACACACACACACACACACACACACACACACACACACACACACACACACACACACACACACACACACACACACACACACACACACACACACACACACACACACACACACACACACACACACACACACACACACACACACACACACACACACACACACACACACACACACACACACACACACACACACACACACACACACACACACACACACACACACACACACACACACACACACACACACACACACACACACACACACACACACACACACACACACACACACACACACACACACACACACACACACACACACACACACACACACACACACACACACACACACACACACACACACACACACACACACACACACACACACACACACACACACACACACACACACACACACACACACACACACACACACACACACACACACACACACACACACACACACACACACACACACACACACACACACACACACACACACACACACACACACACACACACACACACACACACACACACACACACACACACACACACACACACACACACACACACACACACACACACACACACACACACACACACACACACACACCTACACACCTACACACCTACACACCTACACACCTACACACCTACACACCTACACACCTACACACCTACACACCTACACACCTACACACCTACACACCTACACACCTACACACCTACACACCTACACACCTACACACCTACACACCTACACACCTACACACCTACACACCTACACACCTACACACCTACACACCTACACACCTACACACCTACACACCTACACACCTACACACCTACACACACACGCACACACGCACACACGCACACACGCACACACGCACACACGCACACACGCACGCACGCACGCACGCACGCACGCACGCACGCACGCACGCACGCACGCACGCACGCACGCACGCACGCACGCACGCACGCACGCACGCACGCACGCACGCACGCACGCACGCACGCACGCACGCACGCACGCACGCACGCACGCACGCACGCACGCACGCACGCACGCACGCACGCACGCACGCACGCACGCACGCACGCACGCACGCACGCACGCACGCACGCACGCACGCACGCACGCACGCACGCACGCACGCACGCACGCACGCACGCACGCACGCACGCACGCACGCACGCACGCACATATATCTCAATACCATTGCACAGCTCGCAGTCCCAGTGGCATCGTCAGTCTTAACTCTTAATAGCGGTGAAAACAGCGGCAAACGTAATTAGGTTGGAACAACTGCCCACTTTTCCTCGAACTCTGCAAGCCTGTCGTTACGTTTAGCAATTATTTTCTCCATCCTTTTATCTATATTTACGCGTGCGATTATATTAGCAAGGCTATTGTTATATTAGCTATTGTTTTCATTAATAATGCTTTTCCCTATCGCAATAACGTGATTTACAAGCGTGCCTCCATCCATACCCAATATTACCATCTTTCTGCTGAGAGAGATTCTACCAACTCCGCTCAATCTGCTCAGCCATTCGCTAATGCCGTTCCAAAAACGCCGCACGTAATCGCACCCCCAAAATGTATGATCTATAGTATCCCTAACACTGTTACATCTTGAACATCTATCATGTTCGGCTATGCCTATCCGGAATAGCAAGCTATTTGTTGCAACGATTTTGGTCATAATCTTATAATTCAGCATCTGAAGTCGAACTGATGTGGTACTTTTATATATTGATTCATATGTTACAGTCCAATCCACATCTCCGAATTCTATTTCCCAATGGCGTTCCCATGAATTGTGACTTTGTCGGTATTTGTCACTGATTAACCGATGGTAAAACTTTGTTGCCCCGCGTCTGCTTTCAAGAACACAACTTACATAAGGATGGATGATTGGTTCCACATGCCTTTCTTTATTACGTTGTGCTATTAAGTGTTTTGGCAAACCTCGAATGAGACCCAGTAAATCTAAAGGCGTGCCTCTCACGCCAAACTTGTCTTTAAATTCACTATAATTCAGAAAGCGTCCTGTTTCGCTCACGACGTCATTAATGTTATGCAGCCCCCTACTCATCCATTGCCCAATCTTCTCATCTTTAAATTTGGTTTCATTTGAATACCATAAACAACAGCGACCTACATCTAATAAGTCTATCACTATCGTTGAAGTTAACTTGGCGTACGCCATTATTGTCTCTTTCCAAAACGCATTCCCTATCGTTTTTGCTAATTTTGTGAGCGATCGCGCGTTTCTGTTCCATAAAAAGGCACCTTGAGCTATTTCACTATCAAAAAGTGTTGTCCAAACCTGGGTAGAAACTAAATACCTCCTAACCCATGTTATCTTAAGTGCTGCAATGTAGGACTCTATCTCGATCATCGCTATTCCACCTTCGTTATATTTTTGGTACATGCTGCTTCTTTTGATTCTGTCTGTTCTCCCACCCCATACAAAGTTAAACATCACCTGTTTTAGCTTGTCGATGAACCGCTTGGGTGGTGCAGGAAGAGCGATAAATAAATGCGTAAATTTTGGTAAGAGCAACGACTTAATGACAATGACTTTTCCCTTAATTGTAAGATTACGACGCTTCCATCCGTTTATGATTGCCACAACTTGGTTCAGCCTATTTTCGAAATTTTCTTGAAAGACTACTTTCGTCGTTTACATAATATACACTTAAGACCTTAACCCTATTTGTAACAGGCTCCTGGCTACCCCTATTTGTAACAGGGGGGGGGGCGGATTCCGCCCCCCCCGGAGATCTCGTGATCTACCCGTCCGATTTTCAAAAATGAAACGGCGTTTGGTTCCCCTCAAAACGATCTACATTTCTAAATAATACAAAAATCTAAATTTTTGATAGGGGAGCAACAAGGGGGTAAAAACCACAAATTATAGTGGTATTTTTGATCCAACATAGCTTTCATGTTTATCGACCGATTTTAACACAATTAATACGAATCGATAGAAATTGAATTGGAAATTGATATATGACAGTGGCGTTTGAAAACTCAAAAATCATAGGCGTGTGCAGGTCACTCAATGTGGGGGTGAAGTAAATGCGTAATAAAACCATTTTTTATGTTTTTTTTTTAATAAATGAAATGGTATGTGATTGTGACATTAGACAAAACAGTTAAAATCATATTTTTTGCCATAGGCGGTACCAGGTTAGTGAAAAAGGGGGGTAAAATTGGGAAAAAATATTAACCGCAGACAAGTTGCTACCCAGCACTATAAATATGTTACTGATCGTAGATAGTACCTTTTTGCATGTTTTACTTCATCATAGGCGTATCCAGGATCCAAACTGGGACGGCTCAATACCTTTTGATAAGTATATTATCCGCTATTATGATACTAACTAGTCAACAGTGACTATTTCACTTACAACTTCAATTAACATTGCTTACCCCCTTTTACCCTACCTGGACTCGCCTATTATCTTATAATCGTTCGTAGAGTAGCCTGTGGTGCGTGTTTCATCCGAAATTTACAGTATGTTATGTCATTGTACGCCCATGCCTCTTAGTTTCCTTGCAATAATATGACCCCCTTTCTTCCATTCCTGAGCGCGCCTCTGCAAAAAATGACTCTATTCCCTTTCCTGGCCTCATATGTGCATATATAATCATAAGCTAACCGTCTATTGCGCCGTTATCGCTGGCATATCGTCATCTCCAAGACAGTCACCCCCCTTTTCATGTGCCTGAACACGCCCCTGAAACTCTATATGTAATAAATTATGCAAATAATGGAAGCAGAAGCTATCTTTTACATCTTGATAACTATAAATGCCCCTTAAATTGCTCTATTTGTTTCCCGCCAAGCATTGAATACTTCCTGGAACCCCCCCCCCCTTTTTCAAGCCCCTGAAACCGCCTCTGCCATCAAATTTTAATGATATTTCATTAACATCAACTAATTTTCACTTGTTGCAATCACCGTGAACCGATGTAACTCCTTCATACTTGAGGCAGTTACGAAGAAACCGTGAAGATCGCATTTCCGTATTATCGCCAAATATCGCCTCCGAACCCACCCAAAACTGTACCCTGGAACCGCCTCTGTTCAGGTTAAGAACTCAAAATTTTGACTCCAAATGCGGTATTCAATTCTATGAAAAGTCCCAAAATTTCATGGGCCTGCTCCCAGCCGTTCTGGAGATATCTGCGAAAAACATGAGGGGGGGGGGGGGGCGGAATCCCCCCCCCCCCTGTTACAAATAGGGTTAAGTTTCTTCACCCATCGAAAATTAAGGTCTTCACAGATTTTGCCTCGACTTCGGCACCCGCCCAAAAAGCTTCAGTTTTGCCTATATTTGGCCTAAGACCGGAAAACTTCGCGAATATTCCCAAGTCGTAGAACAGTGTTCTGCAACTGTTCACGCTACCATCTAGAAAACAGAGAGTATCATCGGCATATGCCTTAAACTCGGTGCCGCCTACCGTTATGCCCTTAATGCTTGAGTTTTGACGTATTTTTTCCAACAAACATTCCATCACCACCAAAAAAAATGTAGCAGCTCCTTGCCTACAAGATCTTTGTAGATCAATACTTTCCGAAATGTGTCCATTATAAACAAGTCTCGAGAAGGATCCAACATACAAGACATCAAACCACCTTACGACCGAATCGGGGAAATTTCGCTTCTTCAATACCTTTCTGATAAAAGTCCAACTTACAGTATTAAAAGCCCCTTCAATATCCAAGCTCATAAACAAGGCATGCATTCCTTTGGTTTTTAAACATTCAATCAAATCCTATGTCAGACGTGTGTTATCACCCACGAGTCGGTCATTAACAAAGCCTGTCTGATCCTTTTCAATGATGGTTGGTATGACTTTCTTAAATGTATTTGCAAATACGGACGATATAATTTTATAACTACCATTTAACAGAGTAATTGGGCGATAGGAATTTATATCATTTCTGTTTTTTTTTTGTGGCTTTGGGATAAGACAAATAATGCCCTCACGTAGAGTCAATGGCAACGCTCCTTTGTTGAAACTTTCCAGTATCATTCGATAGTATGCACTTTTAAGGTCTACCCAGAAGAATTTGAGAAACTCTGCAGGGAAGCCATCAAAACCAGGTGATCTCTTATTACACATTTTTCGCAACGCTAAAGCTAATTCCTGCATTTCAATGGGCTTACCAATTTCTTCCCTATGCATTTATGATATTTGTTTCATCGTTAAGCAATCTAAAAAGTCATCTAACTCATCCTCTATAACTGGTCTCTCTCGAAATACTTCTCTAAAATAATTCACAAGAGCTTCGATGATTTCGTTTTGGTTAGTTATCCTCTTATTTTCATTTAGGAGCGAGGGTATCAGTTTATTCATGTAGTTTCGCTTCTCTAAGCCAAGAAAATAGTCAGTAGATCTTTCACCTGATTCATACCATTTGGCCCTGGATCGTGTGATAATCCCCTCCATCTTTAGCTTCCTCATTTCCTCCAGCCTACATTTGTACGATTCAAGTCGATTCAGAGTTTCCTCAGTGCAGCGGGTATGCACCTCTAATTCAGCCTCAGCAATGTTCCTTACTACAGACTTTTATTCTCTCAAAAGCATTCGCTTCTTGTGTATTCCATAAGAGACGGTCTCCGTTCGGATGTTAAGCAAGATAGTCTCCCAGAGCAAGGAATCGCTGATTGTGAATTTAATTTCTTCTGGGTGTCTTTTCATGAACTCATACTCATATACCGGCACTGCATACATACATATCGTATCCTGAATGATTAATTTTACCTTTTCTATATATGTCATGTCTTTCAACAAAGCACAATTGAATTTGAAAAAACCTTCCCTCTTTGCGACTCATTGAGATTCATTTGCATGATCACCATAGATCTGTGCGGTACCCAGGAGCTACAGAGGCCTGCATAATATAAGGAGAAAGCATCTCAGAGGCAATTAAATAATCTAAGCGAGCCTGCTTAATAACAGGACGCTTCACTCTCCATGTGTATCGTTTTAAATTTCCATTAAGATTGCGGAAAACATCAATCATGTTATTCTCCTCCATGATTCTAAGAAAGCGGTTTCTAGCATTTACGTTGTTTTCTCTGGCATAGTTATGCGTGTCAAGCTCACTATTGAGTCCATATTTAAATCCCCCGCAATAAGTATTGGTATTGTATCCTCAGCCATGTCCACACACATGGTTTCAATATTTTCAAAAAACGTGGGATTATCAGAGTTCGGACCGTAAATATTTGCTATTATAATATCACAATTTTGATTAATTGTCGCTTTCACTATCAGGTAATTACCATTCTCATCTACTTTCGTGGATGAAAATTGTATATCAATATTTTTTGTTAGTATTCCAACGCCTCTTGCGTTATTTGCATACAGTGCTATGAGAATATCCGTGCCCCATAAATTACGAAACGAGTTTTCCCTTCCCTTAACACAGTGAATGTCTTGTAGTAGGAATATGTTACAGTCCACGCATTTTAAGAAGTTGAACACGCCTCTCCTTTTCTTGTACTCTCCTAACCCTCTACAGTTAACTGAACATACTCTCAACTCACCACTAGAAGCTACTGACATGACCGACCGGAGTTAGGTTATGTTAAACGTAACAGACATAATGCCAGCGTTATACCGAGTTCAGTGGGCAGTGTAAAAAGAATAAAACGAATCGCAAATAGACTACGCACTTTTCACCAAGACATACTAATTTACCTCCTGTACACCAACCCACAATGGTAAACATCACCGCCGTCAACCGCCACCTCGCCTTCACACCCACCAACCATTGCACACAACTACATTTACACACGCACACACACAGCCGACCTATGTCCCGACCGGAAGCAGCCGAGAGGCTGCGCAAAACATATTGCCACCTGCATGCAACGGGATGCACGACCAGACCACCTACAACTTTGCGTGCGGGGATACGGGAACTTGGTTACCTTCGCATTGCGGAGCAAGCGGGCCACACTTGTCTATATTACTATTTGAGTAAGGTGCGTGTGTATGTATGTATGTATGTATGTATGTATTTATGTATGTATGTATGTATGTATGTATGTATGTATGTGGCCATTTTGCAATTTTGTTCTTTGCTCAGCTATGCAGCCCTATTGCGAGAAGATGGATGCAATTTTCACACAATCCAAGTGACATTTCAACGACGTGCTGTGTCAAGAAACAGGCTCCCCAGGGTGCATAATGAGCGCGTGGCTCGAGCTGGAAAAACGACTTTTTCTCCATTGGTTTAATTAACACGTGGAAAACCCGGAGCGAAATGTGTGAAAAATGCGAAAAAAATCGTGAAACGCGCTGCATTCCCAGGTCTATATATCGGAGACTATGCGTCCGATCAGCATGCGACAAACACAAGCGTGTAGAACAATTAACGGGCTGGCATATGCAATGTGGTTTGACGAGCGGCGCGTGGCGCGTGGAAAGTTAATGGCTTCACAAACTTAAATCACGCTTTTATGTCGTCCTCAACGATTGAATTTAGTGCTCTGAACCTATGAGACTTGAAGAGCTGAAACAACCGTAATGTTGCAGACAAAGGTACCGGCTTTATTATGCATGAAAACCGAAGCATTCTGTTAAATATTTAATAGCTTAAATCGGCCTGGAATATATAGAGTGACCATTGTATAATATGTTTTCATCACACCGCCATATCGTCAATAACGGAGGGCAGTGCACAATAAAAAATATACAGCTGTAAAGCGCAATAATTTCTGACCAATAACCACCCAAAATATATTCATATTCACAAACATGAACGTTATAATGACAGTGTTAATATGACGATTTAAGTTTTTTTTTGTGTAATAAAGCATTACATCGAAATATTTCGCTCCAGATCAATATGCGTCGGCAAAACCTCGACATAGTGAAAAGCATGCGAAGCAAAAAACGAGCCTCCGTCGGCGGATACCAAATTGACGCGCATTTAAATTCCGAACTCTTTATTGTAAAGCCCACCCGATATTGGTGATGTTCGGAACGAGTACGGGACGGGAACGGGATACGGGAACGGGATACGGGAACGGGATACGGGAACGGGATACGGGAACGGGATATGGGAACGGGATACGGGATACGGGATACGGGATACGGGATACGGGATACGGGATACGGGATACGGGATACGGGATACGGGATACGGGATACGGGATACGGGATACGGGATACGGGATACGGGATACGGGATACGGGATACGGGATACGGGATACGGGATACGGGATACGGGATACGGGATACGGGATACGGGATACGGGATACGGGATACGGGATACGGGATACGGGATACGGGATACGGGATACGGGATACGGGATACGGGATACGGGATACGGGATACGGGATACGGGAACGGGATACGGGAACGGGATACGGGAACAGGATACTGGAACAGGAACGGGATACGAGAACGAGCTACGGGAACGGGCTACGGGCTACAGGCTACGGGCTACGGGCTACGGGCTACGGGCTACGGGCTACGGGCTACGGGCTACGGGCTACGGGCTACGGGCTACGGGTTATTGGCTATTGGCTACAGAATTCGGGATACGGGATTCAGGAACGGGATACGGGATTCACGAACGGGCTACGGGCTACGGGCTACGGGCTACGGGCTACGGGCTACGGGCTACGGGCTACGGGCTACGGGCTATGGGCTACGGGCTACGGGCTACGGGCTACGGGCTACGGGCTACGGGCTACGGGCTACGGGCTACGGGCTACGGGCTACGGGCTACGGGCTACGGGCTACGGGCTACGGGCTACGGGCTACGGGCTACGGGCTACGGGCTACGGGCTACGGGCTACGGGCTACGGGCTACGGGCTACGGGGCTACGGGCTACGGGCTACGGGCTACGGGCTACGGGCTACGGGCTACGGGCTACGGGCTACGGGCTACGGGCTACGGGCTACGGGCTACGGGCTACGGGCTACGGGCTACGGGCTACGGGCTACGGGCTACGGGCTACGGGCTACGGGCTACGGGCCACGGGCCACGGGCCACGGGCCACGGGCCACGAGCCACGGACTACGGACTACGGACTACGGACTACGGACTACGGACTACGGACTACGGACTACGGACTACGGACTACGGACTACGGACTACGGACTACGGACTACGGACTACGGACTACGGACTACGGACTACGGACTACGGACTACGGACTACGGACTACGGACTACGGACTACGGACTACGGACTACGGACTACGGACTACGGACTACGGACTACGGACTACGGACTACGGACTACGGACTACGGACTACGGACTACGGACTACGGACTACGGACTACGGACTACGGACTACGGACTACGGACTACGGACTACGGACTACGGACTACGGACTACGGGCTACGGGCTACGGGCTACGGGCTACGGGCTACGGGCTACGGGCTACGGGCTACGGGCTACGGGCTACGGGCTACGGGCTACGGGCTACGGGCTACGGGCTACGGGCTACGGGCTACTGGAACGGGGAACGGGCTACGGCAACTTGGTTACCTTCGTATTGCGGAGCAAGCGGGCCACACTTGTCTCAAGTTATTTCCGTATGTCAGGCTATGTCCGTATCTCTGGTTATGTCCTTATCTCTGGCTATGTCCGTATCTCAGGCTATGTCCGTATCTCCTGATATGTCCGTATCCCAGGCTGTGTCCGTATCTCTGGCTATGTCCGTATCTCAGGCTATGTCCGTATATCAGGCTATGTCCGTATCTCTGGCTATGTCCGTATCTCAGACTATGTCCGTATTTCCTGATATGTCCGTATCTCAGGCTGTGTTCGTATCTCAGGCTGTGTCCGTATCTCTGGCTATGTCTGTATTTCAATATATGTCAGTATCTCAGGCTATGTCCGTATCTCTGGCTATGTCCGTATCTCTGGCTATGTCCGTATCTCTGGATATGTCCGTATCTCTGGCTATGTCCGTATCTCAGGCTATGCCCGTATCTCAGGCTATGTCCGTATCTCAGGCTATTTTTGTATCTCAGGCTATGCCCGTATATCAGGCTATGTCCGTATCTCAGGCTATGTCCGTATCTCAGGCTATTTTCGTATATCAGGCTATGTCCGTATCTCAGGCTATGTCCGTATCTCTGGCTATGCCCGTATCTCAGGATATGTCTGTATATATTCAGGCTATGTCCGTATCTCAGGCTATGTCCGTATCTCAGGCTATGTCCGTTTCTCAGGCTATGTCCGTATCTCTGGTTATGTCCGTATCTCAGGCTATGTCCGTATATCAGGTTATGTCCGTATCTCTGGCTATGTCCGTAGCAATGGCTATGTCCGCATCTCTGGCTATGTCCGTATCTCAGGCTATGTCTGTATATCAGGATATGTCCGTATCTATGGCTATGTCCGTATATCATGCTATGTCCGTATATTAGGCTATGTCCGTATATCAGGCTAGGTTCGTATATCAGGCTATGTCCGTATATCAGGATATGTGCGTATATCAGGATATGTCCGTATCTCTGGATATGTCCGTATATCAGGCTATGTCCGTATCTCTGGCTTTGTCCGTATATCATGTTATGTCCGTATCTTAGGCTATGTCCGTATCTCTGGCTATGTCCGTATCTCATGCTATGTCCGTATCTCTGGCTATGTCCGTATCTCTGGCTATGTCCGTATCTCTGGGTATTTCCGTATCTCAAGCTATGTCCGTATGCCAGGCTATGTCCGTATATCATGCTATGTCCGTATCTCTGGCTATGTCCGTATCTCTGGCTATGTCCGTATCTCAGGCTATGTCCGTATCTCTGGCTATGTCCGTATCTCATGCTATGTCCGTATCTCTGGCTATGTCCGTATCTCTGGGTATTTCCGTATCTCAAGCTATGTCCGTATGCCAGGCTATGTCCGTATATCATGCTATGTCCGTATCTCAGGCTATGTCCGTATCTCAGGCTATGTCCGTATCTCAGGCTATTTTCGTATATCAGGCTATGTCCGTATCTCAGGCTATGTCCATATCTCTGGCTATGCCCGTATCTCAGGCTATGTCCGTATATCTGGCTATGTCCGTATCTCAGGCTATGTCCGTATCTCTGGCTATGTCTGTATTTCAATATATGTCAGTATCTCAGGCTATGTCCGTATCTCTGGCTATGTCCGTATCTCTGGCTATGTCCGTATCTCTGGATATGTCCGTATCTCTGGCTATGTCCGTATCTCAGGCTATGTCCGTATCTCTGGCTATGTCCGTATCTCCTGATATGTCTGTATCTCAGGCTGTGTCTGTATCTCAGGCTGTGTCCGTATCTCTGGATATGTCTGTATCTCAGGCTATGTCCGTATCTCAGGCTATGTCCGTATCTCTGGCTATGTCCGTATCTCTGGCTATGTCCGTATCTCAGGCTATTTCCTTTTAACAGGTTATGTCCGTTTCTCTGGCTATGTCCGTATCTCAGGCTCTGTCCGTATCTCAGGATATGTCCGTATCTCAGGCTATGTCCGTATCTCTGGCTATGTCCGTATCTCAGGCTATGTCTGTACCTCAGGCTATGTCCGTATCTCTTGGCTATGCCCGTATCTCTGGCTATGTCTGTATCTCTGGCTATGTCATGGCTATCTTCCGAACCAATGATCGCAGCGAGACGTGCAGGGTTGCATTCGAAGCTTCCAAGGAGACGAATCTTAAGCATACTCGAAAGTTTCAAATTGAGGTCACATGTCAGGTCACGGTCATGTCAAAGGTCAAAATCGAGGTATTTGAGTGCATGGACCATACTTTCCATCCAAAGCCTTTGATTGCGACCATGATCACCCAAAGTGCTCTCAAAGGTATATTACACATCTCGCATGCGCTAAAGTGAGTTTGCTGGCAAAGGTCAAGGTCAAGGTCAGGTCACAAAAGGTCACTATCCTCAAAATATCTACAAGTCATGATACACATGTTTTATGAGTTATTTTCCACGTATAATTCGATAGTGATAGTCATTTTACCACCTGA
The DNA here is from genome assembly GCA_036785665.1 of Chirona hameri. Lineage (NCBI taxonomy): Eukaryota > Metazoa > Arthropoda > Thecostraca > Balanomorpha > Balanidae > Chirona > Chirona hameri. The sequence continues at coordinate 42,505 of JAXIVJ010002450.1, forward strand.
CTCCATTTACGTGAAGTTAATATGAATTTCAGGTCAAGTTCAGGTCACTGACTGTCAAAATTTGAAATTGATAAATATAAATAAGAAAGGCATGTTTCTAGACCAGTGTTGTCTCAGAAATACAGTGATGCCATTTAGTTGTCTGTATCTGGTCCACCAAAGCCATTTTTGTAATATGACGTCATGAGTACCCGTACTTTAGATGTCATAAGTCAGCCAAAAATGTTGATATCATTCCGAAATTTGGTATGGTAGGTTCCCATATGTGGTTCTTTGACATTTTCTGGCTTTTTATTATCTTTGGAAAATTTGATTTTGTAGTCATTTCCCCCCAAAAAAAACTGTTTTAAATTTTGTTTGGGTCAAATTCTCTACGAAAGTCATATGCAACATCTATATTACAATTTGACAAGCGTCTGTCTGTTTGTCTGTCTGTCATTCCGGAACGAATTTAACACAGTAAAGCGGCAGTTCTACATTGCAGTACCACCACATTGCTATAAGCACTTGATGTACCTGATTTTAAGGTTTTCAAACGAGTTTACGGATACTACCGAGTGGTGTACGAATTCGTACGTTTCCAACGCATTTGATACGATAGTTAGACAGTTTTAGTTTGTGCAGTTTTGTGCGAAGGTTTGTGCTGTAACTAACATAGAAGGATGTGTTAAGAATTATTTTACCGTAAAAAACAGTTTACGGATACGAGTTTTACATCGCTTCACTCCAGTCGAAAGCTAATCAGATCCGACCACGGATACTACAGTGCCACAACCAATGAGAAGCAACCACGGAATCACTGCGAAACGAAGGTCATCGACATACGGTACGGCATATATTAATGCACATATACGCTAAGCCGGGGTGAAGTTTTCACGAGTTTAACGGGTGTATAGCGTGTGCCATAGGCGTTCCACGGGTATAATGGGCGAGTGCCGGCTATAACGGGGTTATCACGTGTTCCACAGGGGCACAACGGATACTACGGGTGTATGTCGGGCACCGTAGGTTTTTGACGGGTACTTCGGGTGTATGACGGGTACACAAACGTATTATAGGTACGACAGGTGTCACGGGTAGTACGGGTTATCAATCCCTAATTGCCTATCCCTGGCTTGCACCACCACTTGACACCAGTAATCGCCCAGCGGAGCTGACGGGTTTGCACTAGTCTATATTACTATTTGATAAGCGTCTGTCTATCTGTCTGTCTCTCCGGCACCGCTCAGTGTATTCAGTTTAAAAGTCCCAGTTAATTCACGTGCTGAAATGGTGCGGATACCTCTATCCCGGAGATGACAGCTAGCTATGCATAGGACATATGTGGGAGATCGGATAAGTCACCGACGCACCGGAGTTGGTGGGGCGGTGATCCCTTGACGGGTAATAGGTAATTATGTCCTATGCAGTTCCAGTTCCAGTCCAGTTAATTAACGTGCTGAATTGGTGCGGATACCTCCATCCCGGAGCTGCCAGCGGCTCCGGGATGTATGTTTGTATGTATCGTCCAGCTGAGCGGACGTCTACATTGCAGTACCACATTGCTATAAGCACGTGATGTACGTGATTTTAAGGTTTTCAAACGAGTTTACGGATACTACCGAGTGGTGTACGAATTCGTACGTTTCCAACGCATTTGATACGATAGTTAGACAGTTTTAGTTTGCGCAGTTTTGTGCGAAGGTTTGTGCTGTAACTAACATGGTGTTAAAAATTATTTTACCGTAAAAAAAAAACAGTTTACGGATACGAGTTTTACATCGCTTCACTCCAGTCGAAAGCCAATCAGATCCGACCACGGATACTACAGTGCCACAACCAATGAGAAGCAACCACGGAATGACTGCGAAACGAAGGTCATCGACATACGGTACGGCATATATCAGTGAACATATACGCTAAGCCGTGGTGGAGTTTTCACGGGTTTAACGGGTGTATAACGGGTGCCATTACTATTTGATAAGCGTCTGTCTATCTGTCTGTCTCTCCGGCACCGCTCAGTTGATTCAGTTTAAAAGTCCCAGTTAACCCTCGCCCTACGGGAGCTTTTTTCACCTTCGCCCTACGGGGGGGGCCTGACACGCCCCCCCCAGTTAACTTACAAACCAAGCAACTTAGAGCAATGCGGTAAGAACCAGCATGTTGCCTGTATTGAGAGGAATATAACAGTCTGCTATTTTTAGGTTTCAGGTCAACTGGTGACCTTCCAGGTCAAAAAGAAAAAAAGTAATTATTTGTTCGTATCTTGTCAAAAAGAGTAAAAAAAAGTTATTTAAAAAAAATAATGTCATCAGTTTCTTACACTTAGAGAGCCATCACTCAGTCAAAAATGAACATATTGCTTTCAAATTTGGTATGGGTATTGCCCATACTCAGTTCTCTCACATGTTTTCCGGTTTTTAATATCTTTGAAAATTTTGATTTTGTGGCGATTATTCCAAAAAACAGTTTTGTTTTATTTTAGGTGTCAAAAACCCAAAATTGTGAAAATCCGAGATTGCTATTTTAAAGAAAATGCCATTTTGTATCTTTGGTAAATTGCGTTTGCAATTTTCTTTAAAACTCTGTTTTCTACGATTTTTCAAATATTCTCATTTTTTTACCAACATGGCGTCATCAAAACATGATTATCTTCCAAACTACTCAACCAATTTCAATTAAATTGTTACAGCCTACGTATAATTGTTGTAAACTCAGCTACCAAAAATGTCAGCAAGATGCACCGCATATGTAAAAAGTTATTTAAGAAAAACCTCAAGGGGGCTGTCAGGCCCCCCCCCCCGTAGGGCGAGGGTTAATTCACGTGCTGAATTAACTGGGACTGTTCCACGGGTATAATTGGTGAGTGCCGGCTATAACAGGGTTTCACGTGTTCCACAGGGGCACAACAGGTAATACGGGTGCATGTCGGGCACCGTAGTTTTTTTACGGGTACTTCGGGTGTATGACGGGTACAAAAGCGTATTATAGGTACGACAGGTGTCACTGGTAGTACGGGGTATCAATCCCTAATTGCCTATCACTGGCTTGCACCACCACTTGACACCAGTAATCGCCCAGCAGAGCGGACGGGTTAGCACAAGTATGTTCTATGGGTTATTTTACACGTATAATTCGATAGTGATAGTCATTTTACCATCTGACCTCATTTATGTGATGCTAGTGTCAAGCTCAGGTCAAGGTCAAGGAATAATAGCAAGAGTAAGGTACTGCTTAGACAAAAGAACTGCGCATACTTTGTATAATAGTCTAATTCTTCCCTATCTGAATTATTGTTGCATGTTCTGGGGTAGTAACTATAATTCTCAGCTTGATAAGCTAGTGATTTTACAAAAGAGGGCTGTGAGACTGATTGAATATGTATACCCCCACATAGTTCAGAGCCAATTTTCAAACAATATAACATATTGAAGTTAGCCGATATAGCAAAATCACAGATGATCATTGTGATGCAAAAGTACATAACTAAACAGTTACCAATAGCTTTTGACAAAATATATGAAATATATGAAGCCAATAGTCCTAACAGAAGGCAGATTAAACATTTAAAAGCAACCATTCTCAATCCGCAATTATCGATATATTCATCACCAGTTGCCTTGGCCCTAAACTATGGAATAATATCATAGCCCCTCAATTTCCAAACTGAAACGATATTCCAACATCTAAAATTATTATACAAAGTATTGTTCGCAAACATTCGGTTAATTCTTACAATATGTAAGGAACACTTGTCAACTTGACATAGTAATAATGATATACGTGATTACAATCATACAATAATAATATTATGCAACACTTCAAGGGAGTGTGCCTACTCACATCGCTTAGTTGGGGTTATTGACACTGGTCTATAGAACACAATTTTCTGAATTGAACCATTACTTCATTTCTCCAGATTCACCCTAGTTGCTGAGATATTCAAAGACTCCAGGAATTTGCTTGGGAGCAAAAAGTGATCGGGTAGACTCCAGATGGCCTCCCACTACTAAAAGCACTGCAACTATCGATTATACCGCTAGCATATCGTTATCACCGGCCAATAGCAATTCGAACAAACAGCTCGTGCGCGCTGATAGCAGCTGCCGAACAACAGAACCTGGGCGGCCATCATGCTTTTCGACGGTTTGTTTACATTGAACCAGACTGGTTATTAATTTGTATGCGATGTTCGGGCTCACACTAAGAGCTGGAATTTTCGCAGCATTTGGCCGCCAGGGACCGCTAGTGAGCCATGGTGTTTACCCTGGCTCACTAGCGGTCCCTGGCGGCCTGAAGCTGCTAAAACTTCAGCTTTTAGTGCGAGCGGTGCGAGCTATCTCGTTCGTATCTTTGGTAGTTGTGTTATCGTGGTTTTAGTTTGGTAATTGGTATTGTTCTTCCAGTAACTTGACAATCCTGGCTGGTGCGTTGACAAATCTTCAAACGAACGATAACGATCATTTGTGGAAATGCCGAATCAGTGCTGCGTCCGTGGTTGTAGATCAAGTTCAGTAATTTCTAACCTTGTGCACAGTAATTTTTAACTTGTATAAACAAAAATCGTGCATATGACTACGAAGAAGCATCTCGATCGCTGCACCGCCCACCGGTACGTGTTGACATACGGTTTTGACTGATAGTAGTTTGAATACAAATAATTATTGAACACCAAAGCCTTTTGGCTATTATAATGTATTGTAAATATTAGGTCAAGGTAAGTCGGTATTGGTCATTGGCATAGGCCGTCTTCAGGTTATTCAGTAACCTGATTCGGATTCTTAACACAATAAATATGAAAAACCAATGGTTCATAATTTAAAAATGTTTGGTAGGTATTTTTAAGTCTATTTTCCAATTAATTAGTAACATTAACATGAGAAAAAGACAGAACTGCAACTAATCAGATTTGTAACCTGAAAATAGACTATGATTGAAACTCTGGTATTAGTTCAGTAATTCACCTCCCCAGTTTATGGTGTTCTTGAGTATTATTAGTAGGATTTTAACAGCCCAATGAAAGTGAGGTAGAGAGGGAGAACACCTGCCTCCCCCCCCCCCCCCGTCTAAAAATATTGTGGCAGCGCCCTTGCATCTGTATCTTGTGTGTGCCTTGCTTGGAGACAGCTGCTGCATGATCTCTGGCCTGATATTTTCCTGACCTCCTGGTTGATCTCTGACCTGACTTCTGACCCGACCTCTGACATAACATCTGACCCGACCTCTGCCATGACATCTGACCCGATCTCTGACATGACATCTGACCTGACCTCACTCTGTGCGTGACCTGCAGGGGGACGCTGTTTGACATCTGGCCTGACCTCTGTCTGTGCGTGACCTGGTAGGAGACGCGACTGCTGTCTGACCGCTGGTCAGACCTCTGGCATGGCATCTGACCCGACCTCTGACATGACATCTGATCCTACCTCTGACATGACATCTGACCGGACCTCACTCTGTGCGTGACCTGCAGGGGGACGCTGTTTGACATCTGACATGACCTCTGTCTGTTACCTGGTAGGAGACGCGACTGCTGTCTGACCGCTGGTCTAACCTCTGGCATGACATCTGACCTGTCCTGTGTCTGTATGTCTCTGTATGACCTGCAGGCATACACGGTTACTGTCTGACTTCTGACCTGACCTCGGTATGTGGTGTAGTTAGGCACAACTTCTGACCTCTGACTTATATCGCACAGTTGATATTAAACATGGAGTACTTGTTTGTTTGTTGTACATTTATAAGGTGCGGAGGAAAGGTGAAATGGTGACATCATTTGCTGTGGAGAATGGAATTGGTCATGTTTGGTATTGTTATTGTTACGTTGCTATTGCTTTTACTAAAAATGTAAAATGTATGAATGGCTCATCCGTTGACTTTGTTGTTTCATAATACAGCCAGAACAAGTAAGCATGGTTTTCTCGGTGTTTGAACCAGGACTTAGTGACTGTGCCTCTGGTCTAGTTCTAAGACCGCTGTAGCTGAGTTGTGACGCTGATATGTGATGTCCTACTAGACAGTCAGTCAATCGAACGGGACGTTGACGCTACATGTGGTAGTACTAAAAATGATAAAAGAGAAGAAATGATTCATGAAACCATTTATTCAGAAAACCACTCATGTTAGATTGTAAGCATTATTTAATAAAGCTTGTAACTTAAATCTAACCAATATAAAGAACATCGAATCAAGAATTGACCGCCAACAAGTGCTTGCTGAAACTTTAAAGAATCCCGAAAAACTTGCTAAAACGCTTCTAAGAATAGAGTTTTTGACTGCTTGTAGAAAGTATAACGTAGTGCCGAGTTTTATAGAGGATGCTCTCAAGCCGATAAACAAGGTATTTTCGAATAATAGCCACATTCGAAACCATTCTGACTCATTCGCGACAACTCTACTCAATGAAGCCATCGCCGAGTCTTTCCGTCGTAAGGCCTTCTTGGAGAGAAGACGAGCAAGCTTGAAGAATGAGGTCTCTTCTTTCTTGGTGGGTGATACTTTGACGGAGATAGCCTATACTTGCAATCGAATCTTCGACATCACCATCCGTGAGAATCGCCCTCATCTCATCAACAAGTTTAACAGAAGACGTCAGGGCAAGACCGACAGACCCGAGATAGCAGACAACAATGCCGTACCATCTCAGACGCCTGGTAACAGTGACAGGTCAAACAACAAGAGGGTCAACAACTTATCCTCTCTGGTTCTCGACGCACCAAATTTAGCTATACTGTCGAAAGGACCTAACTTCGCGGTGTCACAGTCCATTTCCAAGAAGGTACTAATAGAAGTAGAAAAAATCGTCGAAAGATTGGCCTACGCCAAACGGTGGATAGAGGACATAACCCGTCGGAAGCGAAGCGCAGGACCGAATCAAGCAACCAATGAGCCAGCCGAAGATGGAGAGGCCCGACATCAAAATGCTCCCAGAACGAATGAAGATACCACAAGACAACAACAAGAAGAAGACCGCTCCGGCCAAGTCGGCCGCCAGACAAGCCAGACAAACCAGGACCAGGTGCGACAGGAGGACGTTTATCAGCCGCCTCCAGACGCAAACAGCGAAGAAGGACGGAGGGATCGAGACACGGGCGATCTGCAACAGAATAACGGTGACCCGGTGGACGGCGACGGGCGACGAGCACAAGAGGGCGTCACGGCAGGAGGACAGCCGGACGGCGGAGACCAGGTGGGCGGAGACGAGCGCCACACGTCCCGAGGAAGCGTTCCTAATTTGAATTTTAGGTTTCCAGACACCAGTAAAAGGTTCCCGCCCCCTGCTAATGTAGACATTGAGCGCAGCCTGCACAAACTGAAGCTAGATGTAGTGCGTACCTATACAAATCACAGAACTGATAATGGTAACGTAACAACCGATGAAACAGAGTTTATCAAAGATCTAGGTAAAAATGAAAACGTTATTGTGAAACAAAGCGATAAATGCAAGGGTCTAGTGCTTCTTGACAAGGATGACTATAAGGACAAAGTAGAGGCTATTTTGAATGATCCCCAAAAGTATGAGAAACTCCAGAAAAATCCCGTCCCAAAAGTAGAGGCTAAAACTAAACAAGTGTTTAAATCTGTAACCAGGAACAAACTTCCAGATAAAGTTGTGGAGGAACTGACGCCTAGGCACAACAGGACACCCGTTTTTTACGGTTTACCTAAAGACCACAAGCCTGCTGTTCCTTTGCGTCCTGTCGCTTCAGGCTCGGGGGGACCCACGGAAAAGACAGCTTGCCTTCTTGAAACGATACTTAAGCAGCTTTTGGCATTCATCCCCACCCACCTCTGGGACACTAAGGATTTCCTCTCACGAGCAGCGGACCACAGTAGATCTAAGCCACTACCCGAAGGGGCCATCTTTTTCAGTATAGATGTGGTCAATTTATATGGTAGCATACCAGTAGCAGAAGCGATAGATGCCGCCAAGGAGAAACTCGAGACTCATGGCCAGGACATTGAGACGTTTGGGCTCAGCTATGAGGATATTTGTACTCTATTAGAACAGTGTCTTCGCAATAACGTCTTCTCGTTTGGAGATGACTTCTACAGGCAGAAACAGGGCATCGCTATGGGTAACCCTTGCGCTCCTCCTTTAGCGATCATTTTCTTGGATAGGTTTGAGCAGCAGGCTTTGGCGAACGCAGTTCACAAACCGGACTTTTTAGTCAGATACATAGACGACTATGCGGGGATTTGGACACATGGGGAGCAGGCACTGTTAGAGTTCCTTCAGTATCTCAACAGCTCACACCCGAACCTGGAATTCACACTGGATCACTCAACAAGAGACAAAGGGGTCCCTTTCTTGGACACTTGTGTAACAATCACTACTTCCGTGACAGGACAGCGTAAACTGGAGACGGAGCTCTACATTAAGCCGACAAACTCAGGGATCGTCTTGCATGCTTCATCAGCTCACCCTACAGCTACCAAGCACAATATGATCAGGAATATGTTTCATAGAGCCTTGAACAATTCATCTAGCAAAGAAAAGGAGGATGGTAGCGTAGATAAAATTCACACCTTACTTTTAGGGAATGGGTATTCACAGAAACTACTGAAAAGGCTCTTCAGGGAGGTTCGCCTGTCCAGAGGCGCTAGACACAGGCGGAAACGGACAGCGGGGGAGGATGGGTACTTAACGCTACCATATATTGACGAAAATTTGCTTTGCAAAGTAAAGAAGGTGGTGAAAAGATCGGGCTTCAACGTTAGGCTAGCTTGGAGAAACGAGAATAAGTTGAAAAGTCAGTTAGTGCGCTCAGCTTTCACGCCGCCTCGCTGCCCGGGGGGAAATAGATGTAATTTATGCAAGAGTGGGTTTAGAGGACAGTGCACACATAAAAATGTTGTGTATAAGCTTAGGTGCAAGCTCTGTGACGCAAATTATATAGGAGAAACCAAACGCCCGCTGAGACTAAGATTTAATGAACATGTCCGAGACATGGTAGGCAGGAAGGATGATACACCGATGGGGGACCATTTCAAGATGGCTCATCCTGAAGCGGGGCACACCCCTACACCCATTCAAGTGCAAGTGCTTTACAGAGCTAAGGACCACCCGGACCGAAAAATCGCAGAGTCTATTTTGATTAGAAAGGAACAACCAAAGCTGAACTCCAATGTGTCATCGTGGCCAATCATGTAAAATTCAACACTTCCGCAAAAGGGCGGTTTTATTGTATATTTATGCATGTTGTGCATTTGCATATGCATTTATGCATTACGAAAGTACATATGGGCTTGAATGTTCGTTTGTTAATAGGTGATGCTGTGATATATATGCGAGATGATGTCGACTATTTATGCAGACCGAAGTTGATGTATCCTCTAGAAGGTTGTGCCCGTATGAATAAAGATCGCGAGAAATGTCGCGCGAAAATGTGTAAAAAAACGCGGGAAACAATATGCAGTCGAAACTTGTATTCTGATTATTGTCGTTTTGGTAATGTATCATTTCTGATGAAGATCTGTGATCGAAATATTAATATAACGTTTTTTGGTACTATTATATTTTAATTTCGAGGTCATAAATGATAAAACTAATTATAATTTGCCTTAAAGTCGTAAAGGCTGCGTACAACCATGTATTCATCGTAACAATCATTTTGAACGATAAACAAAGACTCGCCCGGCTGTCGTGACATTCCCGGCTGGGCGAGTCACCGGCGCTACCACCGATGTTCCATTACAGCTTCTCAGTACGCCCTCCCGCCAACGAGTTACGGAACAACCGCGCAGACAACACAACAAGGAAGCCTGAAGGCAGTGAATACTGAACACAATATAAGATTGGCACTGTTCTGTGACACAAAATAGCAACCCACCACAATGGAGAATGAAGATAGAAATCTCCCACAAAAACACAGTAACATTGTTCTTTGCTACTGGTGTCTTAAACGATGAAAGTACACCATTGTTGAAATATTGCTTTCCCATTTTCACAAAAAGGGAAAAAAATATCACCAGAAATGGGGAAAATCGCCCCCTCCCATTTCAATGCCAATTATATTAAATTATATATTGAAGATGTCCATTTTTTTAATATTCACTTCATGTAAGTCCCCACTTATTGCAATAAAAAGACCATAGGGCATAGACACATGCTGTTGAAATGCATCTAAATCAGCGTTACCAGCTTTACAGCTTTCCATAAACTTGCACTCCTCTTCTTATTTAGTCATCCAAGAGTCATCTTTCCTCACTTCTTATATTTTGTGTTATACAATCACAGCTCTATGATACCAGTAACACTGCAGCCAAGGCCATTGCAGCCATCACCCGAAACTTGTGCAATATGTACCTACATGTATTGAATAGGTGGTGGAGTAGTGTGATTGTATGCTATTTTGTATTGACAATATGTATTGTCAATATAAGCAGACTGGTTATTGATTCAACTTTTTTAATGATTCAATCACAATTCATTTCATCTTTGGGACCTGAATTATTAAATCACCATTTGATTCATGGATTTTTTTTAGAATCGTTTTTTCAGATTCAAAGAATACAAAAAATATGTTAATTGATTCACATTTGCTTCAACATTTAAATATATATGACATTTAAGTTATATCAACATTTAAATATATACACAACTGAGGGAGAAAATCTTGCTAAGGAGCTCAGTATCGTTTGGATCAGTGAGGCCATGTGGCCTTTCTAAATTCTGCACGTTTATAAGTATAAGTAAGTATAAGTATTAAATATATATGTTGAATTTGTCAAATCAATAAAAATGGAAACATACCTATAGGTATGTTGTACCTACCTATAGGTATGTAAACATACCTATAGGTAGGTAATAGGTATGACCACGCACATGTATACATGTGTGTGGTCATTAAACCATTGTTACAGCAAAAATATCAGATTGGCTATTATTGTCTTATATTGACAATGTATATTGAAAATAACTTACATTTACATTGCCAATTTAGGTATGTGTAAATCCATTAACATAAACCACCCATGTTCCTCACTTAACTTATTTGTCTTTTAAAGTTAAAAACACTCATCACTTTTTAGCTGGTACCATGGACGCAGGCTAACATCATTGGTACCTGTTGGTAGGGTGAACTGCTGTAACCTCGGAAGTCGGACACATCATAACCTTGGACTTTTTATGCCATCAGAATGTTAAAGGGAGTGTGCCTACTGTTTTGGAATGTCAAAAATATTTTTCATACGGTAAGTAGCTGTTGGTTTGATTGTTGTATATGATGAAATTCACATCTGGAGCCCCTTAGTTGAATTTTCACTTATATTGTTGTTTTTTAATTTTTGTTTCGATATCTATAAAACGATCGCCACTATGGCGATGTTATGTAAAACGGCGCACATAAGACAATACAATTACGGTCACATCATGCAAGATAGAAAGACCAGTTTTGCACAGCACGTTCTTGCCACTATTATGTGCAAGTTTCGTAGCTTTAAATTGATATCTTCTTAAAAAATGGCCATCGGCCATCATCGAAAAACATGATGGCCGTCCAGTTTCTGTTCGGCTGCTGCTATCAGCGTGCACGAGCTGTTTTGTTGAATTGCTATTGGCCGGCGCTAACAATATGCTAGCAGTTTAATCGATAGTTGCAGTGCTTCTAGTAACGGAAGCCCTCTGGAGTCTACCCGATAACTTTTTGCTCCCAAGCAAATTCCTGGAGTCTTTGAATATCTCAGCAACTAGGGTGAATTTGGAGAAATGAAGTAATGGTTCAATTCAGAAAATTGTGTGAAAATTGTGAAAATTGTGTAATGACCAGTGTCAATAACCCCAACTAAGCGATGTGAGTAGGCACACTCCCTTTAACAATACAGACACACTGTGCGCTAGTAGCCCCTATACTCTGATAGCATGACAAGCCTGAGGTAAGACTTGTCTGAAGATTGGGCTTTTACCATACCTACAGTGTTATAGGTACCAACTTGCAGTAAATATCTGGTAGCTAATTCCCATTCTCATAAAAGTGTAATTAAATGTTGTTCACACAATTGATATTTTTAACATAAAGGTAGGTGTAGCATGTATTGATGTCTTACTTATTTTAAATTGAAATAAGTATTAACTGCGCATAGGTGGTAGGTACCTACCTAGTACCTGCCACAACAATAAGAAACATGGAATTAAATTGAATTACAGGCTTCTAGAATTGCCTTGGAGCTGGTGTGCGGAGTGGAAAACTCTGACTAAAATAAGTAAAAAGAGTGGAAAATTAAACCAAAAAGCATATGTACCAGGCTTTATCACCCAATTACCTGCTCACCAAAATTAGTTATTACCTATGCCAATTTTTACCTGTTCTTTCGTCCACAGGCTGTCCCTATCATTACATCCATAAATCAGTATCAGGTTTCCAATTATCCAATACATTTTAAAATAAGGAGTGGGAAATTCACAGTAAAACTCAGGAAAAAGAGTGGAAAAATAGTATCCATAGGGTGTCATTTTCCACCCAAATTTCCCAATGCTAGCCTGCTAGGACACTGAATTAAAATGTATCTAAATCGGCTTTTTTACAGTTTTCAATAAACTTACACAGCTTTCTGTAGTCAAAGAGGTCAATATTTCACTTTAGTATTTACCAAATCATTACTTTTGATACAACAGGAGCTATACGATCCCAGATAAACTGCAACCACCAGCACCAACCCCAAACCCAAGGTGACATATCCCCAAACCCAAGGCGATATATATAACCCAAACCCACGCAAGCACATGTATTGAATAGGCGGAACGTATTTTATCTACCGTGGCCTGGGCGAAACGATCGGACTGTTTTTTGTCTTAGGTGCGTCGTTCACGTAACAATTTGTTACCTCTGATTACCTTCACCGTAGTGGGGATCGTTTTTTTCGATATCGAAACGAAAAATAAGTAAAAACAATGTAAGGAAAATTCAACTAAAGGGGCTCCAGATGTAAATTTCGTTGTATCCAGCCATCCCAACAATAGCTACTTATCGCAGGACAAATAATTATGACAGTTCAAAACAGTAGGCACACACTCCCTTTAACAAGAATAGTACAATGTTACAACTCTTATTGTTCGCATACACATAATTTACGCATCGGTAGGTACAGACTACAGAGTGTATCACCTTTCTTGTTCATTGCATAAGAACAATGAAAAATATTATCGGATTTCATATTTGTGCTATATATCATAATGACCTCTCCTGTCATATATTATCCACAGACGATCCATTATAATTTCCTAATATATAACACCAGTATATTATTACATGGTATCATTAGGTATATACCCATGCATTGACGCTGGCTTCGGGATCCCTACTCAGCAACAAGCTACGCTTAGCTGAGTGGGGTCCACAAAGTACCAGCAGGAAAAGCTTGAAAATAGACAAGAATTTGTCCTCCGCCCTGTATGACTGATATCCCCTTTACTAACACAGTTACCCCTTTACTCCCGCGTGTGAGAACCGAAGCCGGCAAGAGACGCTTTGTATACGGTGTAGCGCAGCGCTACAACGCGTTGCCGCCGGACCTGCGTGAGGCGTCTTTACCATCTTTAAGACCTCAGCTCGGTGATCTTTTACATGGTGTATGATGGGTGTCGTGTATGTTTATGTCGGTCGCTGTGTGAGTGTGTGTATGATCATGGAGTGTATTTTAGTTTCTAGTATGCATGTTGCTGAGTGTCGTTTTTAACATGTCTCTACCTTTTAACCATGACGCGACACTCAGAGTTTTATGGATCGGAGAGTGTTTTTACTGTCAATGCATACATACATACAAATAGTGCTATGGAGCGCATCAGTAGTTAATTAACACATCACATTTTTTTGCCCAATAAGTCAGTCCCTTTCGATGATACTGACTTGGAAATTGGTACGCATATTCTTCGTACATGTCGCTATCTTATGTTTCGTTTTTTGCTTGTTAGAATTTGTTTTAAATATGTCAATAGAACAATGTATTTGTGATTATTTATTTTTAACTTAAATGTTCACGAAATGATACAAACCCAGATAGCAGGTCGTTAACCAGGTCTGTTTTGATCGATACATATTTAATGAAGAAAAAAATGGGAAAATATTGTATTGACTATGTAAAGTTTGTCCCAATCATAGCTGGACAGTTTTGCTTGAGTTGCTGGTTGTGCCGTGCTTGAGCATGTCCAAACTATGTGTTTGGTAATGCAACATGCGGTGCATGCGTCGCGCTTGGCTGAAGATGGAATGCCAGAAGCCGAGGAGTACGCTGCTATCAATATTCAAATTTTCCCTCGCAAATTTTAATACCGAGGCTTACTTTCGTGATATTTTCCAGTGCTTCCAGTGCTGTATTTTCCTCTCGCTTTGCTCTGTCATTCTACCCTGTGGCTCAGATGCCGTTCGAGCCTTTGCGCCCATACTATCTCCCTCGGCCAGACTGCCGATTATCACATAGGCGGTCCAGGCGGCCAGCGAGGGACAGACTGCCGCCTATCACGCACGGTCCAGGCGGCCAGCGAGGGACAGACTGCCGCCTATCACGCACGGTCCAGACAGCCAGCGAGGGACAGACTGCCGCCTATCACGCACGGTCCAGGCGGCCAGCGAGGGACAGACTGCCGCCTATCACGCACGGTCCAGGCGGCCAGCGAGGGACAGACTGCCGCCTATCACATAGGCGGTCCAGGCGGCCAGCGAGGGACAGACTGCCACTTATCACGCACGGTCCAGGCGGCCAGCGAGGGACAGACTGCCACTTATCACGCACGGTCCAGGCGGCCAGCGAGGGACAGACTGCCGCTTATCACGCACGGTCCAGACAGCCAGCGAGGGACAGACTGCCGCCTATCACGCACGGTCCAGGCGGCCAGCGAGGGACAGACTGCCGCCTATCACATAGGCGGTCCAGGCGGCCAGCGAGGGACAGACTGCCACTTATCACATAGGCGGTCCAGGCGGCCAGCGAGGGACAGACTGCCGCCTATCACATAGGCGGTCCAGGCGGCCAGCGAGGGACAGACTGCCGCCTATCACATAGGCTGTCCAGGCGGCCAGCGAGGGACAGACTGCCACTTATCACATAGGCGGTCCAGGCGGCCAGCGAGGGACAGACTGCCGCCTATCACATAGGCGGTCCAGGCGGCCAGCGAGGGACAGACTGCCACTTATCACATAGGCGGTCCAGGCGGCCAGCGAGGGACAGACTGCCGCCTATCACATAGGCTGTCCAGGCGGCCAGCGAGGGACAGACTGCCACTTATCACATAGGCGGTCCAGGCGGCCAGCGAGGGACAGACTGCCGCCTATCACATAGGCGGTCCAGGCGGCCAGCGAGGGACAGACTGCCGCTTATCACATAGGCGGTCCAGGCGGCCAGCGAGGGACAGACTGCCGCCTATCACATAGGCGGTCCAGACAGCCAGCGAGGGACAGACTGACGATTATCACATAGGCGGTCCAGGCGGCCAGCGAGGGACAGACTGCCGATTATCACATAGGCGGTCCAGACAGCCAGCGAGGGACAGACTTCCGCCTATCACGCACGGTCCAGGCGGCCAGCGAGGGACAGACTGCCGCTTATCACATAGGCGGTCCAGGCGGCCAGCGAGGGACAGACTGCCGATTATCACATAGGCGGTCCAGGCGGCCAGCGAGGGACAGACTGACGATTATCACATAGGCGGTCCAGGCGGCCAGCGAGGGACAGACTGCCGATTATCACATAGGCGGTCCAGACAGCCAGCGAGGGACAGACTTCCGCCTATCACGCACGGTCCAGGCGGCCAGCGAGGGACAGACTGCCGCCTATCACGCACGGTCCAGGCGGCCAGCGAGGGACAGACTGCCGCCTATCACGCACGGTCCAGGCGGCCAGCGAGGGACAAACTGCCGATTATCACATAGGCGGTCCAGGCGGCCAGCGAGGGACAGACTGCCGATTATCACATAGGCGGTCCAGGCGGCCAGCGAGGGACAGACTGACGATTATCACATAGGCGGTCCAGGCGGCCAGCGAGGGACAGACTGCCGATTATCACATAGGCGGTCCAGACAGCCAGCGAGGGACAGACTTCCGCCTATCACGCACGGTCCAGGCGGCCAGCGAGGGACAGACTGCCGCTTATCACATAGGCGGTCCTGGCGGCCAGCGAGGGACAGACTGCCGCTTATCACATAGGCGGTCCAGGCGGCCAGCGAGGGACAGACTGCCGCCTATCACGCACGGTCCAGGCGGCCAGCGAGGGACAGACTGCCACTTATCACGCACGGTCCAGGCGGCCAGCGAGGGACAGACTGCCGCCTATCACGCACGGTCCAGACAGCCAGCGAGGGACAGACTGCCGCCTATCACGCACGGTCCAGTCAGCCAGCGAGGGACAGACTGCCGTCTATCACGCACGGTCCAGGCGGCCAGCGAGGGACAGACTGCCGCCTATCACGCACGGTCCAGACAGCCAGCGAGGGACAGACTGCCGCCTATCACGCACGGTCCAGGCGGCCAGCGAGGGACAGACTGCCGCCTATCACATAGGCGGTCCAGGCGGCCAGCGAGGGACAGACTGCCGCCTATCACGCACGGTCCAGACGGCCAGCGAGGGACAAACTGCCGATTATCACATAGGCGGTCCAGGCGGCCAGCGAGGGACAGACTGCCGATTATCACATAGGCGGTCCAGGCGGCCAGCGAGGGACAGACTGCCGATTACCACATAGGCGGTCCAGGCGGCCAGCGAGGGACAGACTGCCGATTATCACATAGACGGCCCAGGCGGCCAGCGAAGGACAGACTGCCGATTATCACATAGGCGGTCCAGGCGGCCAGCGAGGGACAGACTGCCGATTATCACATAGGCTGTCCAGGCGGCCAGCGAGGGACAGACTACCGATTATCACATAGGCGGTCCAGGCGGCCAGCGAGGGACAGACTGCCGATTATCACATAGGCGGTCCAGGCGGCCAGCGAGGGACAGACTGCCGCTTATCACATAGGCGGTCCAGGCGGCCAGCGAGGGACAGACTGCCGCCTATCACGCACGGTCCAGACAGCCAGCGAGGGACATACTGCCGCCTATCACGCACGGTCCAGGCAGCCAGCGAGGGACAGGCTGCCGCTTATCACGCACGGTCCAGGCGGCCAGCGAGGGACAGACTGCCGCCTATCACATAGGCGGTCCAGGCGGCCAGCGAGGGACAGACTGTCGCTTATCACATAGGCGGTCCAGGCGGCCAGCGAGGGACAGACTGCCGCCTATCACATAGGCGGTCCAGGCGGCCAGCGAGGGACAGACTGCCGCCTATCACGCACGGTCCAGACAGCCAGCGAGGGACAGACTGCCGCCTATCACGCACGGTCCAGGCAGCCAGCGAGGGACAGGCTGCCGCTTATCACGCACGGTCCAGGCGGCCAGCGAGGGACAGACTGCCGCCTATCACATAGGCGGTCCAGGCGGCCAGCGAGGGACAGACTGCCGCCTATCACGCACGGTCCAGGCGGCCAGCGAGGGACAGACTGCCGCCTATCACGCACGGTCCAGGCAGCCAGCGAGGGACAGACTGCCGCCTATCACGCACGGTCCAGGCGGCCAGCGAGGGACAAACTGCTGATTATCACATAGGCGGTCCAGGCGGCCAGCGAGGGACAGACTGCCGCCTATCACGCACGGTCCAGGCGGCCAGCGAGGGACAAACTGCCGATTATCACATAGGCGGTCCAGGCGGCCAGCGAGGGACAAACTGCCGCCTATCACACACGGTCCAGTCAGAGCGAGGCAGGCTATCGGTTCAGTCCCCCCCCCCCCCTCATTGCTGCCCGGTGTGAGCGGCGGCAGTGCAGCGGCTTGCCGCGGTGGGAGCTCGTCTCACCCGTCCGGCCGCCGGCGGTCCGTGCACACAGGAGCAGATACAGCCCGACCAGCTGTGGAAACTCGAGTTTCCCAGCCGCAACCGCGAGCACACGGTGGTGGACGTAGGGGGATCCCCCGACTCGGAGCCTCCGACGCCCAACTCCAGCGCCCCTGCCGGCACCGAGCCCGACGAGTGGGAGGTGAGGTCAGACCAGGAGTCGGACGAGTGGGAGGTGAGGTCAGACCAGGAGTCGGACGAGTGGGAGGTGAAGTCAGGTCAGGAGTCGGACGAGTGGGAGGTGAGGTGAGGTCAGGAGTCGGACGAGTGGGAGGTGAGGTCAGGTCAGGAGTCGGACGAGTGGGAGGTGAGGTCAGGTCAGGAGTCTGACGAGTGGGAGGTGAGGTCAGACCAGGAGTCGGACGAGTGGGAGGTGAGGTGAGGTCAGGAGTCGGACGAGTGGGAGGTGAGGTCAGACCAGGAGTCGGACGAGTGGGAGGTGAGGTCAGGTCAGGAGTCGGACGAGTGGGAGGTGAGGTCAGACCAGGAGTCGGACGAGTGGGAGGTGAGGTGAGGTCAGGAGTCGGACGAGTGGGAGGTGAGGTCAGACCAGGAGTCGGACGAGTGGGAGGTGAGGTCAGGTCAGGAGTCGGACGAGTGGGAGGTGAGGTCAGACCAGGAGTCGGACGAGTGGGAGGTGAGGTGAGGTCAGGAGTCGGACGAGTGGGAGGTGAGGTCAGACCAGGAGTCGGACGAGTGGGAGGTGAGGTCAGGTCAGGAGTCGGACGAGTGGGAGGTGAGGTCAGGTCAGGAGTCGGACGAGTGGGAGGTGAGGTCAGGTCAGGAGTCGGACGAGTGGGAGGTGAGGTGAGGTCAGGAGTCGGACGAGTGGGAGGTGAGGTCAGACCAGGAGTCGGACGAGTGGGAGGTGAGGTCAGACCAGGAGTCGGACGAGTGGGAGGTCAGGTCAGGTCAGGAGTCGGACGAGTGAGAGGTGAGGTCAGGTCAGGTGTCGGACGAGTGGGAGGTGAGGTCAGGTCAGGAGTCGGACGAGTGGGAGGTGAGGTCAGGTCAGGAGTCGGACGAGTGGGAGGTGAGGTCAGACCAGGAGTCGGACGAGTGGGAGGTGAGGTCAGACCAGGAGTCGGACGAGTGGGAGGTGAGGTCAGGTCAGGAGTCGGACGAGTGGGAGGTGAGGTCAGACCAGGAGTCGGACGAGTGGGAGGTGAGGTCAGACCAGGAGTCGGACGAGTGGGAGGTGAGGTCAGGTCAGGAGTCGGACGAGTGGGAGGTGAGGTCAGGTCAGGAGTCGGACGAGTGGGAGGTGAGGTCAGGTCAGGAGTCCGACGAGTGGGAGGTGAGGTGAGGTCAGGAGTCGGACGAGTGGGAGGTGAGGTCAGACCAGGAGTCGGACGAGTGGGAGGTGAGGTCAGACCAGGAGTCCGACGAGTGGGAGGTGAGGTGAGGTCAGGAGTCCGACGAGTGGGAGGTGAGGTGAGGTCAGGAGTCGGACGAGTGGGAGGTGAGGTCAGGTCAGGAGTCGGACGAGTGGGAGGTGAGGTCAGGTCAGGAGTCGGACGAGTGGGAGGTGAGGTGAGGTCAGGAGTCGGACGAGTGGGAGGTGAGGTGAGGTCAGGAGTCCGACGAGTGGGAGGTGAGGTGAGGTCAGGAGTCGGACGAGTGGGAGGTGAGGTCAGGTCAGGAGTCGGACGAGTGGGAGGTGAGGTCAGGTCAGGAGTCGGACGAGTGGGAGGTGAGGTGAGGTCAGGAGTCGGACGAGTGGGAGGTGAGGTCAGGTCAGGAGTCGGACGAGTGGGAGGTGAGGTGAGGTCAGGAGTCGGACGAGTGGGAGGTGAGGTCAGGTCAGGAGTCCGACGAGTGGGAGGTGAGGTGAGGTCAGGAGTCGGACGAGTGGGAGGTGAGGTCAGGTCAGGAGTCGGACGAGTGGGAGGTGAGGTCAGGTCAGGAGTCGGACGAGTGGGAGGTGAGGTGAGGTCAGGAGTCGGACGAGTGGGAGGTGAGGTCAGGTCAGGAGTCGGACGAGTGGGAGGTGAGGTGAGGTCAGGAGTCGGACGAGTAAGAGGTGAGGCTTTTTGATAATCCTTTTGTGAAAAGTTGTTGTTCACAATCCTTGACACATCGCTTACATATGATCATATGAGGTGACTATTGATGACTTCACAAATGAGAAAATGAGCTTATTTCACTGGAGTAGTGTATTGTTGTATTCGCCAATAAGGTACTGCATCGCCTGTATTAGTACTTGTCGAGCATGCCAAGCCCGCGGAGACATTCTGATCAATATAGGTGGCGCCACAGTCGCTCGGCTGACGGCGGCCGCGCGCTCTCTCGGCTACAGGTGCAGATGCTGGTGGCTGAGATGGCGCGCTCCGAACGCCAGCAGCGGTGCAGTCTGGTGCCTGAGCTCACCTTCTCCGAACTGGAGCTGCTCGGCCGGCTGGAGGGCGGCGGTCAGCCGGCGCGCAGCGGCGTCGGCCGCATGGCCAGCATGGACGCCTTCCACGTGGTCGGCCAGGCGGAGCGCAGCCGGCTGGGCCGCATCGCCAGCCTGCGCGAGGGCTCGCGGCACCGCGTGACGCCGCCGTTGAGGGAGAGCCGCGGGCTACGCCGGCCACTGCTGCAGCCGGCCGCCGCGGACGACTCTAGCCGCGACGGCTCGCCGGCGGACAATCGGCATACTAGTGGTTCAAATAATCGGCAAGAGATGGAGACTGTTGCGCTATAGCTTCGTACAGACCGGCCGCTCGAACTGTACACCGTACAGCCATAAGGTGGTCAGCAGCAGGCGAACTCAGTAGTGATCAGTAGTTGTGTCATTCCTAAGCGTTACTGTTCCGGGCTGATTAGGTAATAATTAGGATACTCTACACCAATGCATTTACTTCAGGATGTGCACTGGGAGAATCTGAACGTGTTGTCCAGTAACTCATCTGGTAAGCATACGCCAGTGGCCATGCGTACTTATCGTGTTATCCTCGTTATTTGCATTTAGAGAAGGATGGGGTGTGAGAATGACTGATGTCTCGCTGATATAGGTGATGCAGTGTGAACCACCACTGTGAAATACAATGGCACTTTACCGGTGCGGTGTTTCGTGCTGATACCCGGATTTGCCGGTGTGAATTATACACAAAATATAGAAACACAGAAGTGAAATAGACCAATCTTCTTGAAAGCCCGATAAGACATTATTATATTATAATTTTCGGCCACATGCCATTCTTAAACCGATTAACCTGAAGAAGAAAAAAGCATGAATGCGATACATAAAACGAAGGGAGCAGGGAGCAGCTCGAAGGGATCAACGACCGATTCACCAACCGACGACGAAGCTACATCGATGCGCACTGGATCTCTAACCGACACCCAGGCATCAGCGCCCAATGGATCACCGACCGTCTCACCGACGGAGACCGTCTCACCGACGGAGACGGTCTCACCGACGGAGACCGTCTCACCGACGGAGAGCGACTCACCGACGGAGAGCGACTCACCGACGGAGACCGTCTCACCGACGGAAACCTACTGTCCGACGGAGACCGTCTCACCGACGGATACCGTCTCACCGACGGAGAGCGACTCACCGACGGAGAGCGACTCACCGACGGAGAGCGACTCGCCGACGGAGAGCGACTCACCGACGGAGAGCGACTCACCGACGGAGAGCGACTCACCGACAGAGAGCGACTCACCGACGGAGAGCGACTCACCGACGGAGAGCGACTCACCGACGGAGAGCGACTCACCGACGGAGAGCGACTCACCGACGGAGAGCGACTCACCGACGGAGAGCGACTCACCGACGGAGAGCGACTCACCGACGGAGAGCAACTCACCGACGGAGAGCGACTCACCGACGGAGAGCGACTCACCAACGGAGAGCGACTCACCGACGGAGAGCGACTCACCGACGGAGAGCGACTCACCGACTGAAACCTACTGTCCGACGGAGACCGTCTCACCGACGGAGACCGTCTCACCGACGGAGAGCGACTCACCGACGGAAACCGTCTCACCGACGGAGACCGTCTCACCGACGGAGACCGTCTCACCGACGGAGAACGACTCACCGACGGAGAGCGACTCACCGACGGAGAGCGACTCACCGACGGAGAGCGACGCACCGACGGAGAGCGACTCACCGACGGAGAGCGACTCACCGACGGAGAGCGACTCACCGACGGAGAGCGACTCACCGACGGAGAGCGACTCACCGACGGAGAGCGACTCACCGACGGAACCCGTCTCACCGACGGAGACCGTCTCACCGACGGAGAGCGACTCATCGAAAGAGAGCGACTCACCGACGGAGAGCGACTCACCGACGGAGAGCGACTCACCGACGGAGAGCGACTCACCGACGGAAACCTACTGTTCGACGGAGACCGTCTCACCGACGGAGACCGTCTCACCGACGGAGACCGTCTCACCGACGGAGAGCGACTCACCGACGGAGAGCGACTCACCGACGGAGAGCGACTCACCGACGGAGAGCGATTCACCGACGGAAACCTACTCTCCGACGGAGACCGTCTCACCGACGGAGACCGTCTCACCGACGGAGAGCGGCTCTCCGACGGAGACCGTCTCACCGACGGAGAGCGACTCACCGACGGAAACCTACTCTCCGACGAAGAGCGACTCACCGACGGAGAGCGACTCACCGACGGAGAGTGACTCGCCGACAGAGAGCGACTCACTGACGGAGAGCGACTCACCGACGGAGAGCGACTCACCGACGGAGAGCGACTCACCGACGGAAACCGTCTTACCGACGGAGACCGTCTCACCGACGGAGAGCGACTCACAGACGGAGAGCGACTCACCGACGGAGAGCGACTCACCGACGGAGAGCGACTCACCGACGGAGAGCGACTCACCGACGGAGAGCGACTCACCGACGGAGAGCGACTCACCGACGGAGAGCGACTCACCGACGGAGAGCGACTCACCGACGGAGAGCGACTCACCGACGGAGAGCGACTCACCGACGGAGAGCGACTCACCGACGGAGAGCGACTCACCGACGGAGAGCGACTCACCAACGGAGAGCGACTCACCGACGGAGAGCGACTCACCGACGGAGAGCGACTCACCGACTGAAACCTACTGTCCGACGGAGACCGTCTCACCGACGGAGACCGTCTCACCGACGGAGAGCGACTCACCGACGGAGAGCGACTCACCGACGGAGAGCGACTCACCGACGGAGAGCGACGCACCGACGGAGAGCGACTCACCGACGGGGAGCGACTCACCGACGGAGAGCGACTCACCGACGGAGAGCGACTCACTGACGGAAACCTACTGTCCGACGGAGACCGTCTCACCGACGGAGACCGTCTCACCGACGGAGACCGTCTCACCGACGGAGAGCGACTCACCGACGGAGAGCGACTCACCGACGGAGAGCGACTCACCGACGGAGAGCGACTCACCGACGGAGAGCAACTCACCGACGGAGAGCGACTCACCGACGGAGAGCGACTCACCAACGGAGAGCGACTCACCGACGGAGAGCGACTCACCGACGGAGAGCGACTCACCGACGGAGAGCGACTCACCGACTGAAACCTACTGTCCGACGGAGACCGTCTCACCGACGGAGACCGTCTCACCGACGGAGAGCGACTCACCGACGGAAACCGTCTCACCGACGGAGACCGTCTCACCGACAAAGAACGACTCACCGACGGAGAGCGACTCACCGACGGAGAGCGACTCACCGACGGAGAGCGACTCACCGACGGAGAGCGACGCACCGACGGAGAGCGACTCACCGACGGAGAGCGACTCGCCGACGGAGAGCGACTCACCGACGGAGAGCGACTCACCGACGGAGAGCGACTCACCGACGGAACCCGTCTCACCGACGGAGACCGTCTCACCGACGGAGAGCGACTCATCGAAAGAGAGCGACTCACCGACGGAGAGCGACTCACCGACGGAGAGCGACTCACCGACGGAGAGCGACTCACCGACGGAAACCTACTGTTCGACGGAGACCGTCTTACCGACGGAGACCGTCTCACCGACGGAGACCGTCTCACCGACGGAGACCGTCTCACCGACGGAGAGCGACTCACCGACGGAGAGCGACTCACCGACGGAGAGCGACTCACCGACGGAAACCTACTCTCCGACGGAGACCGTCTCACCGACGGAGACCGTCTCACTGACGGAGAGCGACTCTCCGACGGAGACCGTCTCACCGACGGAGAGCGACTCACCGACGGAAACCTACTCTCCGACGGAGAGCAACTCACCGACGGAGAGCGACTCACCGACGGAGAGCGACTCGCCGACAGAGAGCGACTCACTGACGGAGAGCGACTCACCGACGGAGAGCGACTCACCGACGGAGAGCGACTCACCGACGGAGAGCGACTCACCGACGGAAACCGTCTTACCGACGGAGACCGTCTCACCGACGGAGAGCGACTCACCGACGGAGAGCGACTCACCGACGGAGAGCGACTCACCGACGGAGAGCGACTCACCGACGGAGAGCGACTCACCGACGGAGAGCGACTCACCGACGGAGAGCGACTCACCGACGGAGAGCGACTCACCGACGGAGAGCGACTCACCGACGGAGAGCGACTCACCGACGGAGAGCGACTCACCGACGGAGAGCGACTCACCGACGGAGAGCGACTCACCGACGGAGAGCGACTCACCGACGGAGAGCGACTCACCGACGGAGAGCGACTCACCGACGGAGAGCGACTCACCGACGGAGAGCGACTCACCAACGGAGAGCGACTCACCGACGGAGAGCGACTCACCGACTGAAACCTACTGTCCGACGGAGACCGTCTCACCGACGGAGACCGTCTCACCGACGGAGAGCGACTCACCGACGGAGAGCGACTCACCGACGGAGAGCGACTCACCGACGGAGAGCGACGCACCGACGGAGAGCGACTCACCGACGGAGAGCGACTCACCGACGGAGAGCGACTCACCGACGGAGAGCGACTCACTGACGGAAACCTACTGTCCGACGGAGACCGTCTCACCGACGGAGACCGTCTCACCGACGGAGACCGTCTCACCGACGGAGACCGTCTCACCGACGGAGACCGTCTCACCGACGGAGAGCGACTCACCGACGGAGAGCGACTCACCGACGGAGAGCGACTCACCGACGAAGAGCGACTCACCGACGGAGAGCGACTCACCGACGGAGAGCGACTCACCGACGGAGAGCGACTTACCGACGGAGAGCGACTCACCGACGGAGAGCGACTCACCGACGGAGAGCGACTCACCAACGGAGAGCGACTCACCGACGGAGAGCGACTCACCGACGGAGAGCGACTCACCGACTGAAACCTACTGTCCGACGGAGACCGTCTCACCGACGGAGACCGTCTCACCGACGGAGAGAGACTCACCGACGGAGAGCGACTCACCGACGGAGAGCGACTCACCGACGGAGAGCGACTCACCGACGGAGAGCGACTCACCGACGGAGAGCGACTCACCGACGGAAACCTACTCTCCGACGGAGACTGTCTCACCGACGGAGACCGTCTCACCGACGGAGAGCGACTCTCCGACGGAGACCGTCTCACCGACGGAGAGCGACTCACCGACGGAGAGCGACTCACCGACGGAGAGCGACTCACCGACGGAAACCTACTCTCCGACGGAGACCGTCTCACCGACGGAGACCGTCTCACCGACGGAGACCGTCTCACCGACGGAGAGCGACTCTCCGACGGAGACCGTCTCACCGACGGAGAGCGACTCACCGACGGAAACCTACTCTCCGACGGAGAGCGACTCACCGACGGAGAGCGACTTACCGACGGAGAGCGACTCGCCGACAGAGAGGGACTCACTGACGGAGAGCGACTCACCGACGGAGAGCGACTCACCGACGGAAAGCGACTCACCGACGGAAACCGTCTCACCGACGGAGACCGTCTCACCGACGGAGAGCGACTCTCCGACGGAGACCGTCTCACCGACGGAGAGCGACTCACCGACGGAGAGCGACTCACCGACGGAGAGCGACTCACCGACGGAAACCTACTCTCCGACGGAGACCGTCTCACCGACGGAGACCGTCTCACCGACGGAGACCGTCTCACCGACGGAGAGCGACTCTCCGACGGAGACCGTCTCACCGACGGAGAGCGACTCACCGACGGAAACCTACTCTCCGACGGAGAGCTACTCACCGACGGAGAGCGACTTACCGACGGAGAGCGACTCGCCGACAGAGAGCGACTCACTGACGGAGAGCGACTCGCCGATGGAGAGCGACTCACCGACGGAAAGCGACTCACCGACGGAAACCGTCTCACCGACGGAGACCGTCTCACCGACGGAGAGCGACTCACCGACGGAGAGCGACTCACCGACGGAGAGCGACTCACCGACGGAGAGCGACTCACCGATGGAGAGCGACTCACCGACGGAGAGCGACTCACCGACGGAGAGCGACTCACCGACGGAGAGCGACTCACCGACGGAGAGCGACTCACCGACGGAGAGCGACTCACCGACGGAGAGCGACTCACCGACGGAGAGCGACTCACCGACGGAGAGCGACTCACCAACGGAGAGCGACTCACCGACGAAGAGCGACTCACCGACGGAGAGCGACTCACCGACTGAAACCTACTGTCCGACGGAGACCGTCTCACCGACGGAGACCGTCTCACCGACGGAGAGCGACTCACCGACGGAAACCGTCTCACCGACGGAGACCGTCTCACCGACGGAGAGCGACTCACCGACGGAGAGCGACTCACCGACGGAGAGCGACTCACCGACGGAGAGCGACGCACCGACGGAGAGCGACTCACCGACGGGGAGCGACTCACCGACGGAGAGCGACTCACCGACGGAGAGCGACTCACTGACGGAAACCTACTGTCCGACGGAGACCGTCTCACCGACGGAGACCGTCTCACCGACGGAGACCGTCTCACCGACGGAGAGCGACTCACCGACGGAGAGCGACTCACCGACGGAGAGCGACTCACCGACGGAGAGCGACTCACCGACGGAGAGCAACTCACCGACGGAGAGCGACTCACCGACGGAGAGCGACTCACCAACGGAGAGCGACTCACCGACGGAGAGCGACTCACCGACGGAGAGCGACTCACCGACGGAGAGCGACTCACCGACTGAAACCTACTGTCCGACGGAGACCGTCTCACCGACGGAGACCGTCTCACCGACGGAGAGCGACTCACCGACGGAAACCGTCTCACCGACGGAGACCGTCTCACCGACAAAGAACGACTCACCGACGGAGAGCGACTCACCGACGGAGAGCGACTCACCGACGGAGAGCGACTCACCGACGGAGAGCGACGCACCGACGGAGAGCGACTCACCGACGGAGAGCGACTCGCCGACGGAGAGCGACTCACCGACGGAGAGCGACTCACCGACGGAGAGCGACTCACCGACGGAACCCGTCTCACCGACGGAGACCGTCTCACCGACGGAGAGCGACTCATCGAAAGAGAGCGACTCACCGACGGAGAGCGACTCACCGACGGAGAGCGACTCACCGACGGAGAGCGACTCACCGACGGAAACCTACTGTTCGACGGAGACCGTCTTACCGACGGAGACCGTCTCACCGACGGAGACCGTCTCACCGACGGAGACCGTCTCACCGACGGAGAGCGACTCACCGACGGAGAGCGACTCACCGACGGAGAGCGACTCACCGACGGAAACCTACTCTCCGACGGAGACCGTCTCACCGACGGAGACCGTCTCACTGACGGAGAGCGACTCTCCGACGGAGACCGTCTCACCGACGGAGAGCGACTCACCGACGGAAACCTACTCTCCGACGGAGAGCAACTCACCGACGGAGAGCGACTCACCGACGGAGAGCGACTCGCCGACAGAGAGCGACTCACTGACGGAGAGCGACTCACCGACGGAGAGCGACTCACCGACGGAGAGCGACTCACCGACGGAGAGCGACTCACCGACGGAAACCGTCTTACCGACGGAGACCGTCTCACCGACGGAGAGCGACTCACCGACGGAGAGCGACTCACCGACGGAGAGCGACTCACCGACGGAGAGCGACTCACCGACGGAGAGCGACTCACCGACGGAGAGCGACTCACCGACGGAGAGCGACTCACCGACGGAGAGCGACTCACCGACGGAGAGCGACTCACCGACGGAGAGCGACTCACCGACGGAGAGCGACTCACCGACGGAGAGCGACTCACCGACGGAGAGCGACTCACCGACGGAGAGCGACTCACCGACGGAGAGCGACTCACCGACGGAGAGCGACTCACCGACGGAGAGCGACTCACCGACGGAGAGCGACTCACCAACGGAGAGCGACTCACCGACGGAGAGCGACTCACCGACTGAAACCTACTGTCCGACGGAGACCGTCTCACCGACGGAGACCGTCTCACCGACGGAGAGCGACTCACCGACGGAGAGCGACTCACCGACGGAGAGCGACTCACCGACGGAGAGCGACGCACCGACGGAGAGCGACTCACCGACGGAGAGCGACTCACCGACGGAGAGCGACTCACCGACGGAGAGCGACTCACTGACGGAAACCTACTGTCCGACGGAGACCGTCTCACCGACGGAGACCGTCTCACCGACGGAGACCGTCTCATCGACGGAGACCGTCTCACCGACGGAGACCGTCTCACCGACGGAGAGCGACTCACCGACGGAGAGCGACTCACCGACGGAGAGCGACTCACCGACGAAGAGCGACTCACCGACGGAGAGCGACTCACCGACGGAGAGCGACTCACCGACGGAGAGCGACTTACCGACGGAGAGCGACTCACCGACGGAGAGCGACTCACCGACGGAGAGCGACTCACCAACGGAGAGCGACTCACCGACGGAGAGCGACTCACCGACGGAGAGCGACTCACCGACTGAAACCTACTGTCCGACGGAGACCGTCTCACCGACGGAGACCGTCTCACCGACGGAGAGAGACTCACCGACGGAGAGCGACTCACCGACGGAGAGCGACTCACCGACGGAGAGCGACTCACCGACGGAGAGCGACTCACCGACGGAGAGCGACTCACCGACGGAAACCAACTCTCCGACGGAGACTGTCTCACCGACGGAGACCGTCTCACCGACGGAGAGCGACTCTCCGACGGAGACCGTCTCACCGACGGAGAGCGACTCACCGACGGAGAGCGACTCACCGACGGAGAGCGACTCACCGACGGAAACCTACTCTCCGACGGAGACCGTCTCACCGACGGAGACCGTCTCACCGACGGAGACCGTCTCACCGACGGAGAGCGACTCTCCGACGGAGACCGTCTCACCGACGGAGAGCGACTCACCGACGGAAACCTACTCTCCGACGGAGAGCGACTCACCGACGGAGAGCGACTTACCGACGGAGAGCGACTCGCCGACAGAGAGGGACTCACTGACGGAGAGCGACTCACCGACGGAGAGCGACTCACCGACGGAAAGCGACTCACCGACGGAAACCGTCTCACCGACGGAGACCGTCTCACCGACGGAGAGCGACTCTCCGACGGAGACCGTCTCACCGACGGAGAGCGACTCACCGACGGAGAGCGACTCACCGACGGAGAGCGACTCACCGACGGAAACCTACTCTCCGACGGAGACCGTCTCACCGACGGAGACCGTCTCACCGACGGAGACCGTCTCACCGACGGAGAGCGACTCTCCGACGGAGACCGTCTCACCGACGGAGAGCGACTCACCGACGGAAACCTACTCTCCGACGGAGAGCGACTCACCGACGGAGAGCGACTTACCGACGGAGAGCGACTCGCCGACAGAGAGCGACTCACTGACGGAGAGCGACTCACCGATGGAGAGCGACTCACCGACGGAAAGCGACTCACCGACGGAAACCGTCTCACCGACGGAGACCGTCTCACCGACGGAGAGCGACTCACCGACGGAGAGCGACTCACCGACGGAGAGCGACTCACCGACGGAGAGCGACTCACCGATGGAGAGCGACTCACCGACGGAGAGCGACTCACCGACGGAGAGCGACTCACCGACGGAGAGCGACTCACCGACGGAGAGCGACTCACCGACGGAGAGCGACTCACCGACGGAGAGCGACTCACCGACGGAGAGCGACTCACCGACGGAGAGCGACTCACCAACGGAGAGCGACTCACCGACGAAGAGCGACTCACCGACGGAGAGCGACTCACCGACTGAAACCTACTGTCCGACGGAGACCGTCTCACCGACGGAGACCGTCTCACCGACGGAGAGCGACTCACCGACGGAAACCGTCTCACCGACGGAGACCGTCTCACCGACGGAGAGCGACTCACCGACGGAGAGCGACTCACCGACGGAGAGCGACTCACCGACGGAGAGCGACTCACCGATGGAGAGCGACGCACCGACGGACAGCGACTCACCGACGGAGAGAGACTCATCGACGGAGAGCGACTCACCGACGGAGAGCGACTCACCGACGGAGAGCGACTCACCGACGGAAACCGTCTCACCGACGGAGACCGTCTCACCGACGGAGAGCGACTCACCGACGGAGAGCGACTCACCGACGGAGAGCGACTCACCGACGGAGAGCGACTCACCGACGGAAACCTACTGTCCGACGGAGACCGTCTCACCGACGGAGACCGTCACACCGACGGAGACCGTCTCACCGACGGAGAGCGACTCACCGACGGAGAGCGACTCACCGACGGAGAGCGACTCACCGACGGAGAGCGACTCACCGACGGAGAGCGACTCACCGACGGAGAGCGACTTACCGACGGAGAGCGACTCACCGACGGAGAGCGACTCACCGACGGAGAGCGACTCACCGACGGAGAGCGACTCACTGACGGA
The DNA here is from genome assembly GCA_036785665.1 of Chirona hameri. Lineage (NCBI taxonomy): Eukaryota > Metazoa > Arthropoda > Thecostraca > Balanomorpha > Balanidae > Chirona > Chirona hameri. Next base: position 73,170 of record JAXIVJ010002450.1, read on the forward strand.
GAGCGACTCACCGACGGAGAGCGACTCACCGACGGAGAGCGACTCACCGACGGAGAGCGACTCACCGACGGAGAGCGACTCACCGACGGAGAGCGACTCACCGACGGAGAGCGACTCACCGACGGAGAGCGACTCACCGACGGAAACCTACTGTTCGACGGAGACCGTCTTACCGACGGAGACCGTCTCACCGACGGAGACCGTCTCACCGACGGAGACCGTCTCACCGACGGAGAGCGACTCACCGACGGAGAGCGACTCACCGACGGAGAGCGACTCACCGACGGAAACCTACTCTCCGACGGAGACCGTCTCACCGACGGAGACCGTCTCACTGACGGAGAGCGACTCTCCGACGGAGACCGTCTCACCGACGGAGAGCGACTCACCGACGGAAACCTACTCTCCGACGGAGAGCAACTCACCGACGGAGAGCGACTCACCGACGGAGAGCGACTCGCCGACAGAGAGCGACTCACTGACGGAGAGCGACTCACCGACGGAGAGCGACTCACCGACGGAGAGCGACTCACCGACGGAGAGCGACTCACCGACGGAAACCGTCTTACCGACGGAGACCGTCTCACCGACGGAGAGCGACTCACCGACGGAGAGCGACTCACCGACGGAGAGCGACTCACCGACGGAGAGCGACTCACCGACGGAGAGCGACTCACCGACGGAGAGCGACTCACCGACGGAGAGCGACTCACCGACGGAGAGCGACTCACCGACGGAGAGCGACTCACCGACGGAGAGCGACTCACCGACGGAGAGCGACTCACCGACGGAGAGCGACTCACCGACGGAGAGCGACTCACCGACGGAGAGCGACTCACCGACGGAGAGCGACTCACCGACGGAGAGCGACTCACCGACGGAGAGCGACTCACCGACTGAAACCTACTGTCCGACGGAGACCGTCTCACCGACGGAGACCGTCTCACCGACGGAGAGCGACTCACCGACGGAGAGCGACTCACCGACGGAGAGCGACTCACCGACGGAGAGCGACGCACCGACGGAGAGCGACTCACCGACGGAGAGCGACTCACCGACGGAGAGCGACTCACCGACGGAGAGCGACTCACTGACGGAAACCTACTGTCCGACGGAGACCGTCTCACCGACGGAGACCGTCTCACCGACGGAGACCGTCTCATCGACGGAGACCGTCTCACCGACGGAGACCGTCTCACCGACGGAGAGCGACTCACCGACGGAGAGCGACTCACCGACGGAGAGCGACTCACCGACGGAGAGCGACTCACCGACGAAGAGCGACTCACCGACGGAGAGCGACTCACCGACGGAGAGCGACTCACCGACGGAGAGCGACTTACCGACGGAGAGCGACTCACCGACGGAGAGCGACTCACCGACGGAGAGCGACTCACCAACGGAGAGCGACTCACCGACGGAGAGCGACTCACCGACGGAGAGCGACTCACCGACTGAAACCTACTGTCCGACGGAGACCGTCTCACCGACGGAGACCGTCTCACCGACGGAGAGAGACTCACCGACGGAGAGCGACTCACCGACGGAGAGCGACTCACCGACGGAGAGCGACTCACCGACGGAGAGCGACTCACCGACGGAGAGCGACTCACCGACGGAGAGCGACTCACCGACGGAAACCTACTCTCCGACGGAGACTGTCTCACCGACGGAGACCGTCTCACCGACGGAGAGCGACTCTCCGACGGAGACCGTCTCACCGACGGAGAGCGACTCACCGACGGAGAGCGACTCACCGACGGAGAGCGACTCACCGACGGAAACCTACTCTCCGACGGAGACCGTCTCACCGACGGAGACCGTCTCACCGACGGAGACCGTCTCACCGACGGAGAGCGACTCTCCGACGGAGACCGTCTCACCGACGGAGAGCGACTCACCGACGGAAACCTACTCTCCGACGGAGAGCGACTCACCGACGGAGAGCGACTTACCGACGGAGAGCGACTCGCCGACAGAGAGGGACTCACTGACGGAGAGCGACTCACCGACGGAGAGCGACTCACCGACGGAAAGCGACTCACCGACGGAAACCGTCTCACCGACGGAGACCGTCTCACCGACGGAGAGCGACTCTCCGACGGAGACCGTCTCACCGACGGAGAGCGACTCACCGACGGAGAGCGACTCACCGACGGAGAGCGACTCACCGACGGAAACCTACTCTCCGACGGAGACCGTCTCACCGACGGAGACCGTCTCACCGACGGAGACCGTCTCACCGACGGAGACCGTCTCACCGACGGAGAGCGACTCTCCGACGGAGACCGTCTCACCGACGGAGAGCGACTCACCGACGGAAACCTACTCTCCGACGGAGAGCGACTCACCGACGGAGAGCGACTTACCGACGGAGAGCGACTCGCCGACAGAGAGCGACTCACTGACGGAGAGCGACTCACCGATGGAGAGCGACTCACCGACGGAAAGCGACTCACCGACGGAAACCGTCTCACCGACGGAGACCGTCTCACCGACGGAGAGCGACTCACCGACGGAGAGCGACTCACCGACGGAGAGCGACTCACCGACGGAGAGCGACTCACCGATGGAGAACGACTCACCGACGGAGAGCGACTCACCGACGGAGAGCGACTCACCGACGGAGAGCGACTCACCGACGGAGAGCGACTCACCGACGGAGAGCGACTCACCGACGGAGAGCGACTCACCGACGGAGAGCGACTCACCGACGGAGAGCGACTCACCAACGGAGAGCGACTCACCGACGAAGAGCGACTCACCGACGGAGAGCGACTCACCGACTGAAACCTACTGTCCGACGGAGACCGTCTCACCGACGGAGACCGTCTCACCGACGGAGAGCGACTCACCGACGGAAACCGTCTCACCGACGGAGACCGTCTCACCGACGGAGAGCGACTCACCGACGGAGAGCGACTCACCGACGGAGAGCGACTCACCGACGGAGAGCGACTCACCGATGGAGAGCGACGCACCGACGGACAGCGACTCACCGACGGAGAGAGACTCATCGACGGAGAGCGACTCACCGACGGAGAGCGACTCACCGACGGAGAGCGACTCACCGACGGAAACCGTCTCACCGACGGAGACCGTCTCACCGACGGAGAGCGACTCACCGACGGAGAGCGACTCACCGACGGAGAGCGACTCACCGACGGAGAGCGACTCACCGACGGAAACCTACTGTCCGACGGAGACCGTCTCACCGACGGAGACCGTCACACCGACGGAGACCGTCTCACCGACGGAGAGCGACTCACCGACGGAGAGCGACTCACCGACGGAGAGCGACTCACCGACGGAGAGCGACTCACCGACGGAGAGCGACTCACCGACGGAGAGCGACTTACCGACGGAGAGCGACTCACCGACGGAGAGCGACTCACCGACGGAGAGCGACTCACCGACGGAGAGCGACTCACTGACGGAGAGCGACTCACCGACGGAGAGCGACTCACCGACGGAGAGCGACTCACCGACGGAGAGCGACTCACCGACGGAGAGCGACTCACCGACGGAGAGCGACTCACCGACGGAGAGCGACTCACCGACGGAGACCGTCTCACCGACGGAAACCTACTCTCCGACGGAGAGCGACTCACCGACGGAGACCGTCTCACCGACGGAAACCTACTCTCCGACGGAGAGCGACTCGCCGATGGAGACCGGCTTACCTCACACAGGCCTCACACAGTATGATATAACCCTCTTGGAACATTGTCTCCTCAAAAACGTCTTTAGTTTCAATGAGAAGTTCTATCTTCAAACTGTGGGTATAACTATGGCATGGAGTAGAGAAGTACTTCTCTAGACCATCATTATGGGAAACTCGTGCGCTGATGCCCGACAGCGTTCATATAGCTATATTATTTTTGGGAATAATACTTTCGCCACCTTTTAAAGACTATTTTACAACTTAAAATCCCTCCATAACTACTTAAGACAAGGAGCAACCTTTTCCCCTCAGGGCCAACCCTTTAACCCTCATTCCCAACCTTTTGTAATTGTACTGGTTCTGCCAGATCTGGATGATGTTTGTCTGGATGATAACGTTAACCCTCGCCCTACGGGAGCTTTTTCACCTTCGCCCTACGGGGGGTCCTAAAACGACCCCCTGTTAACTTCCCAACCAAGCAACATAGAGCAACGCGGTAAGAACCAACATGTTACCTGTCATGTTTGGAATCTAACGGTATGCAAATTTTAGGTTTCGGGTCAGTGAGTGACCTTCCAGGTCAAGTGAATGACCTCGATCGACCACGTCCAGAACAGCGATTTTGCTCTGTCAGAAAACCTCAAAATGAGAAATTGATAAATGTAAATAAAAAAGCATGTTCCTTGACCAGTTTGGTCTCATAAATACTGAAAAGGTAATTATTTATTCGTATCTGGTAAAAAAAGTCAAAAAAGTTATTAAAAAAATGACGTCATGAATTTCTTACACTTAGGGAGCCATCACTCAGTCAAAAATAGAGATGTGTCTTTGAAATTTGGTTTGAGTATTGACCATACCCAGTTCTCTCACATGTATTCCGTTTTTATTAACATCTTTGAAAATTTTGATTTTGTGGTGATTTCATTTTTTTTTTCATTTTGGGGGTCAAAAACCCAAAATGTGGAAAATCCGAGATTGCCATTTTCCAGAAAATGAAATTTCATATTTTCTTTAATTGCGTTTGCAATTTGCTTTAAAACCCAGTTTTCTACGATTTGTCAAACATTTATCGTTCTTCCACCAACATGACGTCATAACAACATCATTATTTCCTAAATTTCTCAATTAATTTCAACGGAATTTGTACAGCACACGTATAATTATTGTATACTTAGCTACTAAAAATTTCAGCAAGATGCGCCGCATGTCTAAAAAGTTATGCAAGAAAAGCCTCAGGGGGGGTCGTTTTAGGACCCCCCCCCCCCCCCCCCCCCCCTGTAGGGCGAGGGTTAAACGATAATGATAAACACACCGACGTCCGCTGCCTCACATCAATACATCGGACAACCTATTTACGTTTGTAGGACTATGTGTTGTCTACGATATGGTCTGGGGGTCCGGACGGTGTCGATAGCCCCCCTCCCCCCACAGTAGGGCCGCAGCGCAGCGAGCGAATGCGAGCGGAGGGTTCTAAACGTAGGTCCCTGCGACCGTAATTTCTGTAAAGATTAGATCAGGTTCGATTATGCTATTACAATTGTTTCCTGCCACTCCCGGCAAACAAATGTCAGTTAGGCGTATTTGAACCAGATTTTAGCATAATATTCAAGATTCAGCTGATACAACTAACCATAGATTCAGGAAAGTTCCAGAATGGGGATAAAATACTCAAAGCGAGTGAAATACAGTTGCCATGTAGCGTTATAAGGTGAGGGATGTGAGGGACCAGACATGTATACCAGACATTGACTGCAGGGAGGGGGAGGCGTTTAACGCCTCCCTGATTAATTTTCGTCATAGCTCAAAAACCAATAGCACTATCAACGTGAAACTGTGGGTACCTTCTTCTAAATCACGTTTACGTTATCAGTGAACAAGTAATTTCGTCGAAAAAAATTAGAGTAATAGCGAATTTAGTGACGTCACTACACACCAGTTTTACACAAAAAATCAGCTAAACTTTAACAGACCGTACAAATGCCATATTTTGAGCGAATGGCAATCTAAAAACGTCCGAAGATAGAAAATGACAAGGGCTGCAACATGGTTTTCTCGGATTTGTGGAAATTATGGTCCTCCCCCCCCAACAAACAAAAAAAAAACCTACAAAATCGCATTTTTCGAAGATATTATTAAAAAAAACGGAAGATATGTCAGAGAACCACATATGGAAAACTACCATACCAAATTTTAAAATAATACCATTTTTGACTGACTTATGGCATATAAAGTATGGAGTAAATCATGCAGTCATATTTCGATATTGCGTTTTAGGGCTTGCATTGACCAGATACAGACAAATGAATGCCAGCAATGAATTTCTGAGACAAACCTGAGCTAGAAACACGCCTTTTTCATTTATATTTATCAATTGAAAATTTTGACCTTCAGTGACCTGAACTTGACCTGAACTTAACACTAACTTCACGTAAATGAAGTCAGGTGGTTAAATGACTATCACTATTGAATTTTACGTGAAAAGTAACCAATAAAACATGTGTTGCATGTTTTTCGTAGATATTTTGCACATAGTGACCATTTGTGACCTGAACTTGACCTTGAATTTCGCCAACAATCTCACGTTAGCTCATGCGGAATGTTGTCATATCTTTAAGAGCACTTTGTGTGAAAATGGTCGTAATCGAAGGCTTTGGATTGAAAGTATGGCCCATAAACTCAAATACGTCGATTTTGACCTTTGACCTGACCGTGACCTGCCATTTGAGCTCACTTTGACATTTTGGAGTATGCTGTAGATTCTTCTCATTGAGAGCTTTCGAATGTCGCCTTGCGCATCTCGCTGGCATTATTGGTTCAGAAGTTAACCAGGGGGGTATTTAACTCCCCCCCTTCTTCCCCCAGTACATGGTGTTCGGCCGAGACCCCAGTCATTGCCGGGGTAAGGTGGAGTATACGAAAAGTTGTGGATAAGGTTGTTTTAGGCTTGAGGAAGGACAACAAGATAAGTTGAGGCGAAACGGTTGGAAGAAGGGTTTTAAGGTGCTGATTAATTGTATGCCTATTATTTTTGTATAGGTTTGAACGCAGGGCTTTGGAAAATGTGTCTGAAAACCCATGGTTCTTAGTGTGCTATATCGATCAGTACGAAGGGATTTGGACTCAAGGGGAGCAGGCGCTACTATATCGATCAGTACGACGGGATTAGGACTCAAGGGGAGCAGGCGCTACTATATCGATCAGTACCCAGGGATTTGGACTCAAGGGGAGCAGGCGCGGCTATATGGCGATCAGTACGCAGGGATTTGGACTCAATGGGAGCAGGCGCTACTATATCGATCAGTACGAATGGAGTTTGACTCAAGGGGAGCAGGCGCTACTATATCGATCAGTACGCAGGGATTTAGGCTCAAGGGGAGCAGGCGCTACTATATCGATCAGTACGCAGGGATTTGGACTCAAGGGGAGCAGGCGCTACTATATCGATAAGTACGAAGGGAGTTTGACTCAAGGGGAGCAGGCGCTACTATATCGATCAGTACACAGGGATTTGGACTCAAGGGGAGCAGGCGCTACTATATCGATCAGTACGAAGGGAGTTTGACTCAAGGGGAGCAGGCGCTACTATATCGATCAGTACACAGGGATTTGGACTCAAGGGGAGCAGGCGCTACTATATCGATCAGTACGAAGGTAGTTTGACTCAAGGGGAGCAGGCGCTACTATATCGATCAGTACACAGGGGTTTGGACTCAAGGGGAGCAGGTGCTACTATATCGATCAGTACGCAGGGATGTGGACTCAAGGGGAGCAGGCGATACTATATCGATCAGACTTCTCAATTATTCATATTGTTCATGAATCGATTCCCAGCGATTCACGGACCATAATGAATGATTCAATGATTATTAAATCACTAAACATTAACCCTCGCCCGGGTAGGGCAAAATCACTACGTGTTCGGGTAGGGGGGGGGGGGGATTGGGGGTTGGTACGACCCTCCCCCACCCTTAGCGTTTCGCCCCTAATTGAGCTAGAGCTTCCAGTCGAAGACGAGCGTGTTGCTTGTGACGAGTGGAAGCCGCTGATATCCGACGTTAAGGTCTTGAGCCATTAGATGACCTCTGAGGTCATGTCAATGACCCCAAAAGTCATCAAAATTGTAAATACGTATACATTGAATTTGATCGAGCTAGAATCGTGAATGAGCATATCATAATGCTTAATGGGTGCCAAATTCGTAATTATCGTCACAAAATGTCCTAAAAACTAACAAATTCCAAAAAGGTCATGTCAGGTCATTTGAGGTCATTGACCTCGGTTGACCTGTGGAAGGGCATGACCCCAGTGGAACATAGAATTATGTAAAGTGGATCCCAAATTTGAAATCAGCGTCACAAAATGTCCTAGAAACCGGAGGGAGCCTAAACAAAATAATGTGAGGTCATCGGAGGTCAATGACCTCAGTTGACCTCTGAAAAGGCCAATCGAGGTCACAATCTCAGTGGAAACCACAACTGTCACCTGGAAACACCTGTGCATATGCTCCTGAACAACAAATATTCGGAAACTGCACAAGTTACAAGCATTCATACTGCGGGACGCCACTTGCGCCTGACATGATCTTGAGAAACAGATCATAGGTCACGGGTCATGTGGGGTAGAAATTCAAAATTTTCAGAGTATGTGGGAAATTTGTTAAAAGTAAGGTGTTCAAAGTTCCATCGAAATCAGTTGGAAACTACGCAAGTTATTCCAGAAAAACCGAGGGGGTGGCATCCACCCCCTACCCGCGCGAGGGTTAACACTGGCAGGGGCGTAGGGAGAATTTCGCCCAGGAGGGGGCCAAATGGGATCAGAGGGGCCATCGTAGTCAAGGGGTCCCACATCATTAAAACAGTACAGTACGTAATATTGTAAAACAACGACAAATAAGTTTTCGACAACGAACAATATTTCTTTGCATTTTGGAAGTGAAAAACACAAAATTTCGCAAATCATTTCCTTTTTTCAAATTTTTGTATTTGCAATTTTTGTCAGAACTCGAATTTCTATGATTTTGAAAGCATGTATTGTTTTCCACCAAAAATTACATGACATGACGTGATTAAAACGCCAGTATCTAACAAAATATAATTCACCATTTTGCATTGAAATGTTGTGATAAGACGTATAATTCATGCAGCATAAGGTACTGAATGATTGACGTCAATGTCTATCATTGTTTTCAAGTTATTGAGAAAACCCGGGAGGGGGAAGGCAAACTCTGCCACCTCCGGCGGGGCGCGGGTTAATGCAAATATTATCCTGAATCTTCTTCAATTCGGATTCAGGAAACAACACAGTACGTACATGCCGATTGTTCAAATATACGAAGAAGATTACACAATCTCTACAAAATAACGAAATAACATGCTTCACCTTGATTTACAGAAAGCTTTGGATACAGTTTGCTTGGCAATTCTCTTGAAGGGAAAAAAATCCACCGCATTGTGATACGAGGGGTTTCTACAACACGATAGTCATATATTAACCCGCGCACTGCAGGGGGTTGATTTCCGCCTTCCCTCTCAGGTTTTTCAAAGATAGGGAAAAAACTGCGGCGCGCAGCGCCACCGGGTTTTCGCACACCTGTTAGGAAATCAATTGCGCACACTTTGAAGAAGAAAAATATCCTAGGGTCATCTCAGGTCAGGTCACCAGACCAGGTCAAGTGACCCCACCTCCAAAAGTGTTTGCAGTTGTGCCAAAGCCAGAGTTTTTCACCGATCAGTTTGAAACTTACAGGATGTCATGAGGGCATACGTACTTACAATTCGAATATCTCGGAATTTTGATATCGGTGACCTCAGGTCAGGTCAATTTCGTAACCTCCCCATACTAAGTCAATGGGGAAATATACAAATGCTAAGGATATGCATGGTATTAGTCCAATTACTTCTGGATCATGTTATTATAGGATATTATTGATGATCCAAGTGTTGTTCAGTGACCCCTATTGGGTGATTTCAGGTCATGCAAGGTCACCATCACTTTTTTGTCCATAACTCCGGACATAATGAAGATAGAGAAGTAAAACAGACATCAATGTGTTTGTCTCGTCAAGACACGTATTCCCATATGCAACATTCCCTACTTGGGTCTCCACTTGACCTTGACCTGAGGTCATTTTTTTTTTAAAGTTTACTTAACAAGATCACCATGTATATCATTCAAAGCGCCTTGACAAGATAAACACAATGACGTAAACAGTTTTCAGTTATCTTTATTACCTAAAAAGTTAATAGCGAAAAACGATGTAGCTAAAAAAAGTTTTTTTTTACCTCTGGAGCCTCAAATGTTGACCTGAGATCAAATTTGAGGACTTTACCGATTGAAAATTTCACTGGCTGGCGTTTGATTTTTTTCTGTTTGTTTCTAACTAGCATAGTTTCTGAGATATATGAGAATTTCTGGAGCGATGTCTTAAAACAGGAAAAAATGGAAAATTTGACCTTTGATGACCTCTGGGGACCTCAATTTTGACCTGACCTAAAACAATACCGAAATACTTTCGATAGAACATGTATCAAGATATCAAATGCCGTTTTTCGCTTCTCGCTAGATAGCGTAGTTTTTTAGATCTCAGGGGGGGGGGGGCGGAAATCAACTCCCCCCTGCAGTTCGTGTTCGGCGCAAAGCAACTGAAATAGCAGTTTTGTAGCCCGTGTTGAGAAATCCTTATCTGCAACTTTTCTTGGCTGAAAAGACTCTCCAGCCGAAGATATTTTACTTTTTGGCGAAGGAATGCGGCGCATATATGATATACCGTACCGTCTGAGAGTGCCAGCACTGGTCTGAGCATGCGCAGACCAATAACGCACACCATAACATTAATAATTTACGACCTTCTGTCCTGAATTGCCGCGATGTAGGACCATTTTTGAAAAGAAAAAAAGAAACTGTATCAAAAAATATAATAAAATCGTGTTCTGAAATTTTTCCGAAGGTGAACTATTTCCTTTAATAGAGGCATAAAATGGCAATAATAGACGAGGTTGCATCTAAGAAACAAATGATGAAAATTGGCGTCTCACAGCGTTCAGTTTTAGGTCCTCTTTTATTTATTCACTATATTAATGACATCAGCAATACAACAGAAATATGTTCCTTTTACTTATTTGCTGATGATATACGGCAATTTATATTCAAGCTAGAAATGTTGAAGAGCTGCAAATAAAGATTAATTAATTAATTCCAAAAATAACTAGTTGATCCATATAAATATGTTATCACTAAATGCATCAAATAAAAATTACCAAATATATTCAAGATCAGTGACATGACAAGATCTTGACATAGTATTATATGATACGCCAATCACGAGAAACACATGCATTAAATACTTTGGAGTTCTTGTATATGAAAATCGTAAATTGAATAGTCCTATATATAGTGTAATATGTGTGATAAGCCGTTATATATAGGAGTTATCGGAATATCCAAGCTTTATTTATCCTCACAGCAACTTCTATTGCAGTACAATGTATTAATTCCGCCCCATCTAAATTATTATGCAGTGATCTGGATTCTGGGGTAGGAATTATGACGCTAACATTGAAAAGCCTTCGATAGTGCGGAAACGAGCGATTTGTCCGCCTCTGTAGCTCAGTGGGAGAGCGCTGGGCTTCTGACTTTTCCTGGTAGTGGCAGTCCGAGTTCGAGTCAAAGTCAAAGCCTACATTGTCAAAGCCTTGTACTCCTCTCAGACGTTACTAGCATACACTGAAAAACAATGAGAACTTTCACTGGTCTTCCTCCGAGAGTCGCACCGGCGTTCGACCGGCAGACCACCTCTACCACCACAGGACCCTCTAAAGGCCAGCAGAGTCCTCTACAGATCGGCAGGGGCCTCTAAAGGCCGGCAGAGGGCCCTATACACTCACTCTACAGATTGGCTGGGACATTGCAGATCGACAGGGTCCCTAAAGACTGGAAGAGGGCCTTCTACAGGTCGGCAGGGCCATCTAAATGCCGGTAGAGGCTCTCTGCAGATTGGCAAGGCGATCTACATACAGATCGGCAGGGACTTCTAAAGGCCGACAGGGCCCTCTAAAGGCCGGCAGAGGGCACTCTATGGATTGGCTGGGGGACTCTGCAGAACGACAGGCCCCTAAATGCTGGAAGAGGGCCTTCTACAGGTCGACAGGGACCTCTAAATGCCGGAAGAGGCCCTCTACAGATTGGCAGGGCGATCTACAGATCGGCAGGGTCCTCTAAAGACCGGCAGAGGGCCCTCTCCGGATTGGCAGGGACCTCTATAAATTGGCAGGACGACCCTATAAAGGCCGGCAGAGGGCCCTCTACAACCGGAAGGGGCCCTCTAAATGCCGACAGGGGCCCTCTGCAGATCAGTAGGGCCCTTTAAACCTCGCTGGGTAGGGGGTGGCTGCCACCCCCCGGTTTTTCTGGAATAACTCGCGTAGTTTCCAACCGATTTCGATGCAACTTGCAGTACCCTACTTTTGAAAAATGTACCACATACTCTGAAAATGTTCATGTCTAACCCTCATGACCCGTGATCTATGACCTGTTTCTCAAGGTCATGTCAGTCGCAACTGGCGTCCCGCAGTATCGATGCTTATAACTTCTGCAGTTTTCGAGTGTTTGTTGTTCAGGAGCATATGCACAGGTGTTAACAGGTGATATTTGTGGTTTACACTGAGATTGTGACTTCGATTGACCTTTTCAGAGGTCAACTGAGGTCAGGGCCTATTTTAACATGTTAACTGGGGGGGCAAATTCCCCCCCAGTGAGCCGTTTTGCCCCCCCCCCCCAGTCAAGAAATGTTGCCCACCCTGATTTCAGTATTTCCATGTCATTTTTCGCTTGATAGGTATTCAATTAAAATAAAATATGTTTACCTGGTGATAAATGTATACAAATCCAATGAAAATGTCATGATATTCCTAAGTTTTAGTATTTCCCAGCCAAAATAAGTATCTTTACATTATTTCCGGAATATCTTGAATTTCAATATCCTTTGAACATCACCCATTGGCGGCAGAGTGGGAGAGAGGGGGGTGTTGTTGGATCAGGAACGTCGCCACACAATTTGGAGTGGGTGGGGGCAACTGCTGAGCCGATTGTGTTCAAATTTGGAGTGTGGTTAGGGATCTCTCAGCCGCCACATTCTCACAAGTCAGGGGTGGGGTGCTTCTGCACGTGCGCACGTGTGCACCACGTATTTGTATCTCAGAAACTACTTCCCTGATCGAGTTGAAATTCACCATACATTTCCTTTGCGTTCGCTCGTTCATCGCCAACTACGGCGCCTTACTGGTTCGGTAAAAACAGTTATGGAAGAAAAATGACGAATGACCTCAGGGTGAATAGATTTTACATCGTGGAGGTCACAGGATACAAATACCACATGGATCTTTGCATTGGCGGATCCAGAACGGGTGGTTGGGGGGGGGGGATTCCAAAAAGTGTCACACAATTATGAAAACGCATCGGATTTGGCTTGCTTATGCATTGATAGCTGATTTAACCCGCGCCGTGCCGGGGGGGGGGGGCGTTTAGACGCCCCCCCCCCCCTCCCACAGGTTTTTTAAGGATAGCGGAAAAACGGCGGCGCGCAGCGCCACCGTTTTTAGCATAGCTGTTCAAACATCAATTGTCCACATTATGTTAAAAAATACCTCGGTTCATCTCAGGTCAGGTCACCAGACCAATTCACGTGACCCCAGCTCCAAAAAAAAACTTGTGGTCACACCATAGCCACAGTTTTTGGCCGATAGACATCGTACTTACAGGATTTTATCAAGTCCTAGGTACCTACAATTCGTTTATCTCGGATGTTTGACATCAGTGACCTAAGGTCGGGTCAATTTCGTGACCTACCCATTATAAGTCAATGGGGAAGTATTCAAATGCTTCCTATTCTGAGGATACGCACGATATCAGCCCAATTCCTTCTAGATCATGTTATCATAGGACATTCTTGAAGACCCAGGTGCAATTTTTGTTCAGTGACCCCTACAGGGTAAGCCGAGGTCATCCGAGGTCACTTTTGTGTCAATAACTCTCGACAAAACAAAGATAGATAAGTGAAACTGCCACCAATGTGTTTGTCTCGTCGAGGCACGTCCCCCAATGTCCAGCATGACCTAATTGGGTCACCACTTGACCTTAACCTGTCACCTGAGGTCAAATATCTAAGTTGACCTATCCTGGTCACCATGAATATGATTAGAAGTGCCTTGACGAGACAAACACGATGACGTCAAAGTTATTTCCTTATCATATTCAGGTAAAAAGTAATTTGTGAAAACTCTTTTGCTAAAAAATAGTTTTTTACATTTGATGAGCTCTGGAGCCTAAGCTATTGATCTGAGCTGAAATCTGAGGAAATGTGGCGATCCGTGTCGATTGAATGTTTCAAGAGCTTTCCATTGTTCTTTTCCGTTTGTTCTTAGCTAGCATAGTTCCTGTGATATCTGGAGGTTTCTGGAGTGAAGTCCTAAAAATGGAAAATTTGAACTTCGATGGCCTCTGGTGACCTCAATATTGACCTGTTAAGAAAATGCCGAAATAGCTTCAAAATGCTTTTGGACAAGCTTTCGAACGATGTTTTCGGGCTTGGTGTACGTCCCATAGTAGCCGAGTTTAAGGGGGTGGGGGGGGGGCGTCGAAACGCCCCCCCCCCCCCTATGATCTCGAAAACCACGCAACGTAACAAGCAAAAAACGGTGTTAGATAGGTCGAGGCAAGCTCTATGGAAAGTATATCGGTATTTTTTAGGTCAGGTCAATATTGAGGTCACCAGAGGTGATCAAAGGTCAGATTTTACAGTTTTAGGACTTCGCTCCAGAAATCCCCAGATATCACATGAACTATGATAGCTAGGAACAAACGGAAAAGTAATGGAAAGCTCTTGAAAAATTCAATCGACAGGGTGTCCTCATATTTTAACTCAGGTCAATAGTTTAGGCTCCAGAGGTCATCAAATGTCAAAAATGTTATTTTTTTTGGCAAAACTGTTCTTCACAAATAACTTTTTACCTAATAAAGATAAAGCATTACGTTTGACGCCATCATGATTGTCTCGTCCAGGCGCTTTGAATCATGTTAACGTTGACTAGGTTAGGTCAACTGAGAAATTTGATCACAGGTCAAGGTCAAGTGGTAACCCAATTGGATCATGTTGCATATTGGGGGACGTGTCTCGACGAGACAAACACATTTGTACCGTTTTCACTTATATATCGTCATTATGTCGATAGTTATTGACAAAACAGTGCTAGCGGTCACGAAATTGACCTGACCTTAGGTCACCGATATAAAACAAAATCCGAGATAAACACATTGTAGGTATCTACCATCTTATCAAATCCTGCAAGATTGAAACCGATCGGCCTAAAACTGTGGCTGCGGTACTACCGCAAACGTTTTGGAGGTGGGGTCATCACCTGCCCTGGTCTGGTGACCTGACCTGAGATGATCCGAGATAAAAAAAATTGACATAATGCCGGTAGGTCATTTCTGAACAAGTATGCAAAAAACGGCGGCGTGCAGCGCCGCCATTTTTGCGCTATCTGCGAAAAACCGGATGGGTGGGTGGATTTCGCCCCACCCCCCCCTCCCCGTCCAGGGCGCGTGCTAACTTTCCTAGTAAAAGTTGCTGAGATTTTCTTCTATATCAGGACATGTGTCAATCTTGCGCCGGTTTCAGGTGGTTTGGGGGGGGGGGGGGGGCAATTGCCCATTTCGCCCAACCCTAGATCCGCCACTGGATCTTTGTATTTTGCAAAAGATGCGGAACTCTGGGGAAAATTGGGCAAATTTGGCCATTTCCTGTGGATTGATATGCATTTTCATGTTTCCCCAATGACTTATAATTGGGAAGTCACAAAATAGACTTCACCTTAGGTCACCGATATACAAATCATCCGAAATAGCAGAATTGTAGGTGTTTGTAACCTGCTTAAATCCTGTGAGTATTCAACTGATCGGTCAAACAATGTGCTACGGCGGCACGACCTCACATTTTTTGGAGGTGGGATCACTAGACTCGACTTAGTGACGTGACCTGAGGAGACCCGAGGTAAACAAATTAACAGAATTTTGGCAATTGATAGGTAAGCAGTTGTATCAAAAATGGCGGCGCGAAATGGCGTTGTTTTCCGCTATTTCCAAAACAAATCTAAGGGGGATGGCATCCGCCCCCACTGGCGGATCCAGGGGCGGACATCAGGGGGCAACCCCCCCCCCCCCACACACACACACACAAGAATCTGGGGGGGGGGCATGCAATACAAGTATCCCCCCCCCCCTCCTGCGCGTTCCTGCACTGACCGTGACAAACAATGATCTTAGGAGAAAGCTTCATGAAAACGGAAGTTTTTCTTTTCTCAAGTGATTGAATTTGAAGTTTGTATATATCCCTTGCTTTCAATGATAGACAAAACAGCACACCTGATGCAATTCATGCAGCCCCGGTGACACGCGCCCCGCTGGGAGGGGGGGAGAATTTGCCCCCTCCCGTATTTTATCAATAACTTTAAAACGGTGATAGATATCAACGTGAAACTTGCAGTACCTTATACTGCACCAATTATAAGTCTTCTGAACAAATTTCAATGAAATAAATGTAGTATTTTGGGAGATAATAACGTTTTAATGACGTCATGTCATGCCATTTTTGGTGGAAAAACAATAAATGTTAGGAAAATCGTAAAATAGAGTTTCAAAGCAAATTGCAAATAAAAAACGTCAAAAGAAAGGAAATTACATTTTCTTCCAAATGGCTGTCTCGGATTTGTGATTTTTTTTTACCCCCCAATTTTTTTATCTCGGAAAAATGTCCACAAAATAAATTTTTGTGAATTCGAAAAGTGAATTTCTTAAGCTCGAATACCAAAATCAAGTGACTGGCCCAAATCCGCGGAGGAAAAAAATGGGGTATCTTTTGCCACAAAAAGGTGCCCCTAAAAATGGGGATACCTTTTTGCCCCCCCCCCCCCCCCCCCCCCAGTGGTTTTCCCTTAAAATAGGCCCTGACTGAGGTCATTGAACTCCAATGACCTCAGATGACTTGTTTTGGCTTCTGGCGGTTTCTAGGACATTTTGTGACGCTGATTTCAAATTTGGAATCCATTTTACATAATTGTATGTTCCACTGGGGTCATGCACTTCTACAGATCAACCGAGTTCACTGACCTCAGATGACCTGAAATGACCTTTTTTAAATTTGGCAGTTTTTAGGACATTTTGTGACGCTGATTACGAATTTGGCACCCATTAAGCATTATTATATGCTCATTCACGATTCTAGCTCGATAAAATTCAATGTATACGCATTTTCAATTTGGATGACATTTGGGTCATTGACATGACCTCAGAGTTCACCTAATGACCCAATAATTTAAAATCGGGTATCAGCGGCTTCCTCTCATCACAAGCAACACGCTCGTCTTTGAATCGAAGCTCTAGATCAATTAAAGGCGAAATGATAAGGGGGCTGGGGGGTGGGGGGGGGGGCTACCCCTCCCCCCCCCCCCTCTGCCTTCCCCCTACCCGAACACGTAGTGATTTTGCCCTACCCGGCGAGGGTTAAACGCTGGTAGAGGGCCCTATCCACACTGGCTGGGGCCCCTTTCTACGTATTTACATATACATGCCTCTAACAGACAAGCAAGTGCTGTTATTTATTCGTGTAACGATTTTTTATCGCTTCGTGGGCGTTCTTTCATGCGACGTAAGGCGTTTTACGAGCGCCTGACACAATCAAATTAACTGGGGCCTTCGGCCCCAGGGGGCCCTCGCTCGGTCGCCAGAGGGGCCCCTGGCTTCCAGGGTGTGGGGGGGGGGGGCATGACCCCCTTGCCCCCCCCCCCCCCCTTGCCTACGCGATTCAACACTGGTGAGTCGATTCACAGCGACTCACGGCTAATATGAGTGGCTCATGAATGAATTATTCACAACGACTCGCAATGTGTATGCGCATCGCTGAATCAATGCATACTTAATTAATATTAACTAAATAAATTATGCAATAAATGAAACTCACAAGTAACCTTATTACATGTGCTGTAGCCTGTAACTCTACTGATATGTGCTGTATGGATGAATGATACCCTGTGGAAATGGACATAATGTGCGGAATAAAAGTATCTATCTATCTATCTATCTATCTATATATCCATAATGTGCGCACACAAATTATTGCGGGACCTGGTGGGACTCATTTTGTATGATTATGTTACTCGGATATATTTTTACTAGCAATAATGCGATACAAATTTTTATATCCGTGAAAGTATCAGATACAATCCTAGATGCTCACTTGCACCTTGATATAATTTTGATGTTTTAAGATAAAGTTAATAAAAAAGTGGTCATTTTGATGTTGATTTAAATGAGAGCCCTATAACATTGCTCTAGACCGATAGACATAACCCCCAAGATACATGTGGCTGGTATCTTGTATATTTTTTTCGATGATTTATCCACTTAGATATGCTTGGAGGAACAGCTGAGCTTGGTATTCAATATTCAAACTCACCGTCCATTTCCGATGTTGGGAATCTTCAAATTCAAATAGCTATGTAGGCAGGGATAATATAACAAACGTGCTAAATACTACCCTATCCACGATGCAAAAACAAACACGAATGACGTGGTTCACTTTATCACGACGCCATAAAACCATAAGCCCACGGCTTCACCAATCAGACGCAAGGATCCGTCCAGAATCTACGCTCTGATTCAGAGTACTTATCTCTGATTGGTCAATGTCAGTCTCGTAGTTCAGCGCTCAGGTAAACCACCAAGACACAGCGGTGTTGATTACGCATTCCTCACCTCCTTGTCCGAAGCGCTGATTGGTCAACAATGCATTTGAAATTGTTCCTGTACTAGGTACCAGCCGCATTCCTGAAGGACCTAAGCTTTAGTTCTAGTTTGGTCCCACTCGCCGATCGGACCAAACGTGAAGGTACCCGGGAAATTCAAACGATATTTTATTGAATTTTGTCAAATCCGACGTTTCTGTGCTGCATTTTGCGGCTATTTTGATGTTTTTGAAGACAAAATAATTATTTCACCGACCCAAACCGTGTATTTCATGCGCTTTCGATTAGGTGCCTCAGGAATGTGGTACTTTACGGTTGGTACCAACGCAATACACAAGCATCGTGAAAACGGATACTGTGAATCAATTTTTGGTAAGCCAAAAGAACGCACTTTAATTTGGCCCACCACCGATTACCATGCAATCAACTAGTTTGTCAATGAGGTACCGTTTAAGCAGGGTTTCAGTACACCTTGCCTGCCTCTCCTAGATCCTGGACATAGCATGTGTTTAGGCTTGTTTTTTTACTACGAAATCGTTGTCTGGGAGGAAAAAGAGGTCACCATTGGATGCCTTGAACAATTTAGATTGTTATAGGCATAAATTAAGTCGTGTAGGACCTATTTTGATTTTAGCTCGATGACCGCTTTTGGAGCCCATCTGACCCATAGTGCGCTCGAGTGCGTCAGTGTGGAGAAGCAGTCCATTTCATAACTGCAAGGATTTTCCTGGAAATAATACAGCTCTGATATATGAACCGATTATCTGCTCAAAACAAACTTCTTTTCGTAGCCTCCAAACAGTGTATTTTATGTTTATACGCCACAACCACCAGTGATGCCAACTTGTTTAGACCAACGAGAAATGTAGACACTGCCGTTCCAGTGACGAACGATTACCGGTCGGATCGTGCCCGCAGCAGCAGTGGCCTACTCTGGCTCCGGTACCGCACCTCCCTCTGCCGTCTCAGCTGTCTCGCCTCCCTGCATCATCATCACCTCGCCGCCGCCGTCGGCCTGTTCGGCGCCCATCTTCACCTTGCGCAGGTACCACAGGTAGACACCGCCGCCGACGCAGCCGGCCAGCATGATGGTGCCGACGATGAGCATGGGCTTTGTGCTGGCCGAACCGGTCATGGCGCCGGTGGTCGGCGGCGAAGCCTTCACTTGCAGGAACGGCGAGCCCGTGGAGCCCGTCTCGGCCGTGAAGCCGACTACCTCGCGGATGGTGGTCGGGGGCGGGTAAATGGTGGCTGGCAGCGAGCCGTCGTCGCCGCCGCCGCCGCTGCCCGTCTTGTTCGTTAGCTGGGTCTCGTTGGCACTTACCGAGGGGTCTGTCTCACGAGCAACTCGTTCGAAACTGAAACTGAGGTGTCAGCACAGTTACCGCATCTGCGCGGACGCAATCGTTATGGCTTGACGACAGCTAGTTATGCTAAGAGAGATACGACAAGTATGATACACAAATTAATTGGCAAGCTTATTAATGCGTAACCATTAACAGCTGGACAATTCCATCTGTGTGAAAATTATATCGATCTGCCATACGGTTTCCGAGTTATAGCCTCAGGCAATTCTTCGAGGTCACGCTGCAGAGACATTTTTGGAGGCCAAAATAACATATTTGAATAAACCAATTTGCAGAAAAACTTATATGGCTGAATTCGCAATGGAACGGACATACTATTTCTAACTTCAGTTGCGTGACCTTAAAAGACATTGACCCCGTGACCTCGTGTGACCCCAGTACACGTCTGATTTCGATGTTTCAACTTGCATAATATTTGCCGATACATTGTCTCACAATATGAAGAAGAAAAATGAGGGCGTTTTTCCTCTAAATTTCACTAGAGGTCACTAAAGGTCAAATTTTGCAGCCTATGGAGTCTGTCCCAGACTTTCCAGGTCCAGTTATCAGGTCGCCATCACATTTTTCCTAATAACTTTTTATAGAATACATGTAGAGACGTGAGACCGACACCACCCTGTTTTCTTCGCTTAGACGCGTCCAACGATATACAACACAACACACCTGGGTCAATAATGACCTTGCATGACCTTGACCTGATGTCAAATTCAGAGTTTGACCTGACATAATTGCGATGGCCGATGGGCATAGTTGAACGCGCCTTGACGAGACAAACACAATGATTGTGAGACAATGTATGTGTCCTTGCCTTGCCTTGCATTTACCTGCATAAAATATTATGCAAGGTGAAAAATCGAAATCAGAGGTGTACTGGGGGTCACGCGATGTCAATAAAGAAAGTTCACGGGGCCAATGTCATTCAAGGTCACGCAACTTAAGACAGAAATGGTATGTCCATTCCATTGTCAATTCAGCCATCTACGTTTCCTGAACATTGGTTAATTCAAATATGCTATCTTGGCCTCCAAAAAAACTTATCCGCAGCGTTACCTCGAAGAGTTGCCTGAGGCTATAACTCGGAAACCGTGGGAGCTAATTTTCCGAGTTAATTTTCACATAGCTGAATGCAGTGACCAGGATAACACCATACACCAATTTTGAACAAAAAGTAGGGGATGAGGGTGTCATTCAGGAATACAAATTTGTCGAATTGTGGAATTGCCAACCTGTCACTTTAACACGCGCAGTTGAGGGCCCCCCCCCCCTCAACTGCGCGTGTTAAAGTGACAGGTTGTGCCCTCACCACATGTTTTTTTGTGACTAGCTAAAAAAAAAGAAGCGGAACAGGGCGATGTTTTTTTTGCGCGACATTAACGCTATCTCAATAGCGGATCGTTTGACGCAAAACGGAAGAAAATCGGTCAATCAATTTTTTAGTTATATGTATCTGAGATCCAAGATGGCGGCCAGAATCGAGTTCGGCGAAGAGATATCTTCAAAACCAACAGTCGGATCGGGATGATTCAAACACCATTCGGTAGCCAATGTCAATGTCCATCACCGGAAACAACTTTGGGCACATTGCTGGTGACCTATGACGTCACAAAGGTCAAATTCCCCAAATTGTGACATTTGGCCAAATTTGACATTCGTGACCTCGTTTCACCTTGAAGATATTGACCTAAGATCACAAAAATTTCAGAAAATGTAGATCATCATAGCACCTACCTACCCTGTAAGATTGATCGTTCTAGCTCTCATACTTTCGGATATCTTAGGGGGGTCACTGAAGTCCCCCCCCCCCTCCACTGCGTATTCGTAGCATACCCCTCTCACTGCGCATGTTAACGCGCGTCCCGCTGGGGAGGGGGAAGGGGGAGGGGCAGAATCTGCCACCTTCCTCTCCCGGATTTTCTCAATAACTTGAAACCTATGATATTTATCAACGTGAAACTTCAAATAACTTATGCTGCACCAATTATACGTCTTCTCACCAAATTTCAATGAAATTGATGTAATACTTTTAGGGATAATTACTTTTTAACCCCATTCCCTGCGGAGGGGCGAATTCTGCCCCCCGGTGTTTTTTCACTTGCCGCTTCTAAACCGTTAGGCCTAGCGTCCTGAAACGTTGTGACTTTTCCCAAAATTGAATGGCGCGTGCTGTGTCAAAACGTTGAAGAAACCGGTCCAGCAGAAGTGGTGCCAGGCTCCTGTTTTGGGGAGGGTGTTACAAATACGGTTTTCCGGCGCATACTTCCTTCTTGGTTTGCAGTGCAATAAATGCGCCAGAAACAATTTAAATGCAATATACATAATAGGTACTGGGATTGTACATATTTTGGGGCAGAAACGCACTCAGGTAAAAAAATTGGAGGCGATACCCTCCCTCAAATTAGGTCCAACTTAAAATTTGTAAGATGATAATGCGTTACGCGCATGGTGCCCCCCACGCTGTTTTCCTGGATCCGCCTATTCGCAATATATTAAATTTAACAAATAACACCGTAGAGAGAGTTGATTCAGCAACTATGTCAACCTGTCTGATTTACCTTCACTATAAAATAGTTAATAGAATTTATGCAACAAACAAATATCTATTCATTATCAATGTATCACTATCAAACGTCTGTTCTTTTTGTAAGGACAGTGTGGAAACAAAATTCCATTTATTCTGGAAATGCCCTAAAACCAAGCTATTTATTAAAGAAATACTGTCACATTTAACACGCGCCCTGGAGGGGGGGCGAAATCCGCCCACCCCTCCGGTTTTTCGAGGATATCGCAAAAACGGCGGCGCGCAGCGCCGCCGTTTTTTGTATACCTGTTTAGAAATGAACTTCCCGCATTATGTAAAATTCTTGGCCTCAGGTCATCTCAGGTCAGGTCACCAGACCAGGTCACGTGATGACCTCAACTCCAAAACGTTTGCAGTAGTACCACAGCCACAGTTTTACGCCGATCAGTTTCAATCTTGCAGGACTTTATAAGGTCATAGATACCAACAATTTGTTTGTCTTGGATTTCTAATATCGGTGACCTAAGGTCAGGTAAATTTTGTGACCGCCAACACGGTTTTATCAATAACTATCGACATAATGAAGATAGAGAAGAGAAAACGGTACCAATATGTTTGTCTCGTCGAGACACGTCTCTCAATATGCAACATGACCAACTTGGGTCACCACTTGACCTTGACCTGAGGTCAAATTTTTCAGTTAACCTAACCCGGTCACCATGAATATTATTCGAAGCGCCTTGACAAGACACACGCGATGGCGTAAACATTATTGCTTTATCTTTATTAGGTAAAAAGTTATTTGGGGAAAACAGTTTTGAAAACAAAATCACCTTTTTGACATTCGATGACCTCTGGAGCCTAAACTATTGACCTGAGCTCAAATCTGAGAACACCTATGTCGATTGCATTTTTCAAGGGCTTTCGATTGCTGTTTTCCGTTTGCTGCTAACTATCATAGTTCCCGAGATATTTGGGGGTGTGCGAACCGAAGTCTTGAAAACTTGAAAATCTGCTCCTTGATGACCTCTGGTGACCTCAATATTGACCGGGAAAAAAAATTAACGAAATACTTTCGAAAGAGCTTGTCTCGAGATATCTAACGTCGTTTCCCGCTTGTCGCTACGTTGCGTGGTTTTCCAGATCATAGGGGGGGGGGGCGAAATCCGCCCCCCCCCCCTCCAGGGCGTGTAATTATCAGAGGCCCTCCAGGGCGCGTGTTAAAGGAGAAATATAATGACAGAGTTAACATTGATGAAGACAAATGGTTCTTAACACGCGCCCTGGAGGGCCTCTGATAATTACACGCCCTGGAGGGGTGGCGGATTTCGCCCCCCCCCCCCTATGATCTCGAAAACCACGCAACGTAGCGACAAGCGGGAAACGACGTTAGATAGCTCGAGACAAGCTCTTTCGAAAGTATTTCGGTAATTTTTTTCTTCAGGTCAATATTGAGGTCACCAGAGGTCATCAAGGGTCAGATTTTCAAGTTTTCAAGACTTCGGTTCGAACACTCCCAAATATCTCGGGAACTATGATAGTTAGCAGCAAACGGAAAAATCAATCGAAAGTCATTGAAAAATTCAATCGACATAGGTGTTCTCAGATTTGATCTCAGGTCAATAGTTTAGGCTCCAGAGGTCATCGAATGTCAAAAAGATGATTTTGTTTTCAAAACTGTTTTCCCCAAATAACCTTTTACCTAATAAAGATAAAGCAATAATGTTTACGCCATCGCGTGTGTCTTGTCAAGGCGCTTCGAATCATATTCATGGTGACCGGGTTAGGTCAACTGAGAAATTTGACCTCAGGTCAAGGTCAAGTGGTGACCCAAGTTGGTCATGTTGCATATTGGGAGACGTGTCTCGACGAGACAAACATATTGGTACCGTTTCCTCTTCTCTATCTTCATTATGTCGATAGTTATTGATAAAACCGTGATGGCGGTCACAAAATTGACCTGACCTTAGGTCACCGATATTAGAAATCCGAGATATACAAATTGTTGGTATCTATGACCTTATGAAGTACTACAAGATTGAAACCGAGCGGCGTAAAACTGTAGCTGTGGTACTACTGCAAACGTTTTGGAGTTGAGGTCATCACGTGACCTGGTCTGGTGACTTGACCTGAGATGACCTGAGGCCAAGAATTTTACATAATGCGGGAAGTTCATTTCTAAACAGGTATACAAAAAACGGCGGCGCTGCGCGCCGCCGTTTTTGCGCTATCCTCGAAAATCCGGAGGGGTGGGCGGATTTCGCCCCCCCTCCAGGGCGCGTGTTAACTCAACGGCATTATATCTGTCTCGTCGAGCTGCATTCAATGATGCATAGCATGACCTCCGCAGGTCACTCCATGGCCTCAAGGTCACGTCCCCTGAGGTTGATTTCCCAAATGACCTGACTCGATTATACAATAGATAATTTGTTGACATTTTCCGTTTTATTTCGCACAATTGAACGTTTTTTTCTTCTCTGGTTGCTTGCTTCTCTGGTTGCTTGGGACTTTTAGCTTCTTTTTTCATAACATTCTCGGTCTGCAAATAGAGAGGAGAAAAATTTATGTCTTGAGGACCTACAGACGCCTAAATCGGCGAAATATTGAATTATGCCGTCATGTGTTCTTGATCACTGAGCGAAATAGGTTGGCACGTGATTCAAAGGGCCTGCACCCTCCTATTCCACCTAAGAAAAATCACGAATTTTAACTGAGAACATAACGAAATCACGTGGCCTGATCTGAGGTCACATGCCAAAATTTCGATACTTTTCCATTCGAGTTCTCACACAAGATTATACTACATTAATGTGTGCTTCATGGCGATTCTGATGATACATAGTTTTATATCATTCGAATTATTATATAGGATATATCCCGATATATACGGATGGGGCTGAAAATACGGACGGCGGTTCGACGGACGGGGCTGAAAATTTTAGCGCGTGAATGTAATCAATTTTGTTTCTTGCATGGTGCGTTCTGATAGGGGTGTCACCACAGCGCGTAGCAGTTGGCACACACAAACGTTGAAATGAACAGAAATAATTATTGATCAAAAATGGCTTTATTAATCTAAGTATTAATTTATCGATGAAGCATGCCGCACTCAGGACGTACCCCTTTTGGCGGATTCGAGAAAGGAGAACATTAACAATTGAATACAACTTAATTTTTATGTTGGCATGCATTGAGGCCTGGCAATTTTTATGTACGATTACAAGGACTAAAAGGACTATGTGTTACTAACACGTGTGCTCCCTTACCGTTTTATATTTCAAACCTGTTTTACCTTTACCAGAGCGCGTCCGCTCGGTCATCACCCAAAAAGGTGTTTTACTGGTATATAGATTAATATGGCTCGCATGATAACCGAGCGGGCGCGAAGCCACCATGAGGTTTCTCTTTAACTTACTAGACAAATTTACATTTGACCCGGCCCGAACCGGCCGTACATACGCTTTTTGGATGCTAATAACTTTGCAACCACTGCTCCGATTGAGATCGGTTTTTCACCATTGGATAGGACCATCAAATCAATTTTGATGTTTGTATAGTGCGTTCTGATAGGGGTGGTACCATAACGCGTGGCACATGCAAATGTCGAAATGAACACAAATATTCATTGATCAAAAATAGCTTGATTTATCTAAGCATTAATTGATACGATGAAGCATGCAGCGCTCATGACGTACTCCTTTTTGGCGGATTCGAGAAAGGAGATCATAACAAATGTAATACAACTTATTGTGTATGTAGTTTGTCCCAGGTTGGCAACAGATACCGCTCGGTTACCACCGATTAAGGCGTTTTACTGGTTTAGATGGGAGATATTGCCCGCTGAAAATTTGAGTTTTGCTTGACATTACAAAGTTGCCCGAGGCTGTAACTCGAAAACCGTTTGACGGACGAGGCTGAAAAGTTCACAACGTGAATCAACAGCCCAGATAACCCCAGACACGTAGTTTTATCGAAATATGAGATGTAGTGTGTTATTTAGAGATTGTTTTGGTCGATCTGTTTTGGAATACCCCATTTGCCACCCCCTCCCCCAAACGAAAAATCGGGTGGCGGTAGGCGGTAAATCGGTAGGCAGCTTGCGTGCTTGCGTGCTTGCGTGCGTGCGTGCGTGCGTGCGTGCGTGCGTGCGTGCGTGCGTGCGTGCGTGCGTGCGTGCGTGCGTGCGTGCGTGCGTGCGTGCGTGCGTACGTGCGTGCGTGCGTGCGTGCGTGCGTGCGTGCGTGCGTGCGTGCGTGCGTGCGTGCGTGCGTGCGTGCGTGCGTGCGTGCGTGCGTGCGTGCGTGCGTGCGTGCGTGCGTGCGTGCGTGCGTGCGTGCGTGCGTGCGTGCGTGCGTGCGTGCGTGCGTGCGTGCGTGCGTGCGTGCGTGCGTGCGTGCGTGCGTGCGTGCGTGCGTGCGTGCGTGCGTGCGTGCGTGCGTGCGTGCGTGCGTGCGTGCGTGCGTGCGTGCGTGCGTGCGTGCGTGCGTGCGTGCGTGCGTGCGTGCGTGCGTGCGTGCGTGCGTGCGTGCGTGCGTGCGTGCGTGCGTGCGTGCGTGCGTGCGTGCATGCGTGCGTGCGTGCGTGCGTGCGTGCGTGCGTGCGTGCGTGCGTGCGTGCGTGCGTGCGTGCGTGCGTGCGTGCGTGCGTGCGTGCGTGCGTGCGTGCGTGCGTGCGTGCGTGCGTGCGTGCGTGCGTGCGTGCGTGCGTGCGTGCGTGCGTGCGTGCGTGCGTGCGTGCGTGCGTGCGTGCGTGCGTGCGTGCGTGCGTGCGTGCGTGCGTGCGTGCGTGCGTGCGTGCGTGCGTGCGTGCGTGCGTGCGTGCGTGCGTGCGTGCGTGCGTGCGTGCGTGCGTGCGTGCGTGCGTGCGTGCGTGCGTGCGTGCGTGCGTGCGTGCGTGCGTGCGTGCGTGCGTGCGTGCGTGCGTGCGTGCGTGCGTGCGTGCGTGCGTGCGTGCGTGCGTGCGTGCGTGCGTGCGTGCGTGCGTGCGTGCGTGCGTGCGTGCGTGCGTGCGTGCGTGCGTGCGTGCGTGCGTGCGTGCGTGCGTGCGTGCGTGCGTGCGTGCGTGCGTGCGTGCGTGCGTGCGTGCGTGCGTGCGTGCGTGCGTGCGTGCGTGCGTGCGTGCGTGCGTGCGTGCGTGCGTGCGTGCGTGCGTGCGTGCGTGCGTGCGTGCGTACGTGCGTGCGTGCGTGCGTGCGTGCGTGCGTGCGTGCGTGCGTGCGTGCGTGCGTGCGTGCGTGCGTGCGTGCGTGCGTGCGTGCGTGCGTGCGTGCGTGCGTGCGTGCGTGCGTGCGTGCGTGCGTGCGTGCGTGCGTGCGTGCGTGCGTGCGTGCGTGCGTGCGTGCGTGCGTGCGTGCGTGCGTGCGTGCGTGCGTGCGTGCGTGCGTGCGGGCGGGCGGGCGGGCGGGCGGGCGGGCGGGCGGGCGGGCGGGCGGGCGGGCGGGCGGGCGGGCGGGCGGGCGGGTGGGCGGGCGGTACTTTAATAAACTATTTGACTCAAGCAACCAGCTTTTTAAGTTCACCCAATTTCTGCTCGAAAGAACATACATCATATATGCTTTATAAGCCTCGAGTTTGAGGCCTTGCATCATTTTTCTCTCCAAACATGGTTGAGACGCGCTCATGCGAGCCTTATGTATAGAAGCCATGATTAATGTTTCTACGAGATTGCTGATATTTGACAGATCAGTTAGTTAACACGCGCCCTGGAGGGGGGGGGGGGCGAAATCCGCCCACCCCTCCGGTTTTTCGAGGATAGCATAAAAACGGCGGCGCGCAGCGCCGCCGTTTTTTGTATAACTGTTTAGAAATGAATTTCCCGCATTATGTAAATTTCTTGGCCTCAGGTCATCTCAGGTCAGGTCATCAGACCAGGTCACGTAGTAGTACCACAGCCACAGTTTTACGCCGATCGGTTTCAATCTTGCAGGACTTCATAAGGTCATATATACCAACAATTTGTTAATCTCGGATTTCTAATATCGGTGACCTAAGGTCAGGTCAATTTTGTGACCGCCAACACGGTTTTATCAATAACTATCGACATAGTGAAGATAGAGAAAAGAAAACGGTACCAATATGTTTGTCTCGTCGGGACACGTCTCCCAATATGCAACATGACCAACTTGGGTTACCACTTGACCTTGACCTGAGGTCAAATTTCTCAGTTGACCTAACCAGGTCACCATGAATATGATTCGAAGCGCCTTGACAAGACACACGCGATGGCGTAAACATGATTGCTTTATCTTGATTAGGTAAAAGGTTATTAGGGGAAAACAGTTTTGAAAACAAAATCACCTTTTTGACATTCGATGACCTCTGGAGCCTAAACTATTGACCTGAGCTCAAATCTGATGACACCTATGTCGATTGCATTTTTCAATGACTTTCGATTGCTTTTTTCGGTTTGCTGCTAACTATCATAGTTCCCGAGATATTTGGGGGTGTTTGAACCGAAGTCTTGAAAACTTGAAAATCTGACCCTTGATGACTTCTGGTGACCTCAATATTGACCTGAAAAAAGTTAACGAAATACTTTCGAAAGAGCTTGTCTCGAGCTATGTAATGGCGTTTCCCGCTTGTCGCTACGTTGCGTGGTTTTCGAGATCATAGGGGGGGCGAAATCCGCCCCCCCCCCCTCCAGGGCGTGTAATTATCAGAGGCCCTCCAGGGCGCGTGTTAAGTTCAGCACACTCCAGAGGCCACAACAGCAGGAACATCACCGTCTCGCATGCAAATATCAATTCAATTACGTCTTGCTGCCGACTTGACGAGCTGTCCCACTTTGCCTTTCTTAATGACATTGACATTTTATGTTTGACTGAGACCAAACTTGACGAGACAATCCATCCTTCACTTTTCACCCTTGACTTTTCACCCTTGGAGGGGGTGTTGCCATTTACATTCGCAATAACCTAGCAGTGAAACGACTTCGAAATCTTGAAACACCAGGAGTAGAATGGGTTAAAGTTAAAGTGAAAATGGGCCTTGTTAAAGTGAAACTCACTACACTTTTGATTTGTTCAGTATATGTCCCTCCAAACCTATCATCAGAGCAGCATTCTTTAGTTACAGCCAAGCTGTCAGAAAGCATTTGGCAGCACAAGTCTATGTTCCAGATAATATTATGATTCTGAGATATTTTAATGCTGGCAACACATTTTTGGATTCCAAGTTTTTAAAGCATAGCCCACTTACACCTCATGGATTGCTCTCCATGATGAGATATTGTCTTTCAATTTAGAACAGCTTATACATCAGCCTACAAGCTATGCAGAATCTAATGAGGTTGCCAATCTAAGGGACCTTGCCCTAGTTTCAAATGTAGCAATGGTAGAGAATAGTGGGGTTCTTCCTTCCTTCTCGAGAATCGATCATATACCAATACTTGTTTCCCTTAAAATTGAACCCCCCGCCATTTCCAAACAAACAACACAGTGTTGCGGATTACAGACAAACAGACACTGGCAAGCTCACCAGACTGTTGATGGACACTGACTGGGACACACTTCTTGACTGTGATGTGGACAAAGCGACAGAAAACTTGACTGACGCCTTACTTACTGCAGCCAAGGCCACGATTCCATTGAAAGTTTTCACTAGAAATCCAACTAATAAACCCTGGTTCAGCCTGGAGCTAAAATGCCAAATCCGACGACGTGAGAGACTTTTTAAAATTGCTAAAAAATATCGTGACACTCTCCAGGACTGGGAACGATGGAGAAGACAAAGAATTCTGACAACCGAGACAAACCAGCGACTAAAGACCTTACATATACAATCAGAAGTTACGATACTTTTTTTTAGCATAAACGAGATCCGCGAACATATCACAACATACTTAAAGGACTTATTGGGAAGAAAGGAAAGCATGTCTTACCACCTCTAATCAGCCAAGACGGAACACCAATCACAGACGAATATTACAAAGCGACTATTCTAAATGAGCATTTTGCTAACCAAACTCGACTGAACACACATGATAAGGACCTACCCCAACTTTATCCTCCTACACCTATCCCACATTTGGCGGAGGTCCAAGTAACCGAGCAAGAGGTTCTCAAAATTTTGAATTCCTTGGACACTAATAAATCATCAGGCCCTGATAAAGTTCCAAATAAATTGCTTAAAATGTGTGCGTTGTTAATTGCTAACCCCCTATGCAAACTCTTTAATAAATCACTTCAATCAGGTAAATTTCCCATTTCTTGTAAAATAGCTTGTGTAACCCCAATTTTCAAACAAAAAGGATCCACCTCATATCCAACCAATTACAATTACATGCCAATAAGTCTTCTTCCTAATTTATCTAAGATACTTAAAAAATTGTTTTTAACAAAATATATGGGCATCTATCTGAAAACAATTTATTGACTGAGAAACAAAGAGGCTATCGTCCTCAACATAGTGCACATATCCAGCTCCTTTATCTTACTCATCAACTGTACTCTGCGCTAAATGAAAACAAAAATGTACCGCAATTTTCCTTGACATTTAAAAATATTTTTATACATTTTGGCACGATTGCAAAATGTGAAATTAAATACAACATATCTGGCTCCCTATTGGCATGGTTGAAGTCCTATTTAAAGGGAATAGGTCACCTTGAAAGTTGTCTTGAAGTTCAACCATTAGGTGCATCTTGAGCTCAAAACTATGAATATGACTTTGGTTTGGACAACTGATGGATATATGTGGAGAAAGAAGTAAGTTTCTCTTTCTATTTCACGAGAAATCGTACGATAGCAGCTGGCGTTCTGGCTCCGCCCCGTTCCGCCTGACGCCAAGTACAGTCTCTGACAAGGGGCCGCCGTGCCGCCCGGGCGGCTGAGCGGATATTAACGAGGCGTCGTGACCAGAGACTACGTGCCAGAGAGTGTACCTGCCTCCGGCGGCGCGGCGGCGAGCGTTCATTCCCCGATCGTGGCCCGGAACAGCGGGATTGAAATCGGGCCCACTAGTCCTGTGTCGAAATTACTTAACGTAGAGATGTAATTCTTTCACCACAAACCATTTTTAGATCTGATCTACAAATATGTTATCTCAGTCCAAAACCCCATGTTAAAGGTGAACTATTCCCTTTAAAAGATCGCAGTCAGGTTGTTCGTGTAGGAGGTGCCATTTCTGGATCTAAAAAAAATATAGCTGGCTGCCCTCAAGGCTCGGTCCTCGGACCCTCATTACCTTAATGACTTATACAAAATTATTGAAAATGATGCACTCTTCTACGCTGACGACACATCCCTATATTTATCCCACCCACAAGACAGCCAACAACACAGACTCTCGCTGCAAAACGACTTGGACATGATAAGACAGTACGGCACCGACTGGGCTATTACATTTAACGCGGACAAGACAGTACAACAAACATTCACAAACAGGCGTAATGACCAAGACTTTGACCTCTCTTTCGATGGACAACCCCTACTGCCCGTGACTTGCCACAAGCATCTAGGACTACATCTTTCTTTCTATTGACCTGCATTTTCACGAACATATCAATTCCTTGATACGAACCGTAAATTCTCTCTTAGGACCTATTTATCCTGTTGCAAGGTTTCTACCAAGATCAGTTCTTAACGAAATATATTTAATGCACATAAGACCACACTTTGACTATTGCGACATAATCTACGACGGTAACCTGACTGCCTCTGACTGAATACGACTCCAGACCATACAGAACCGCTGTGCCCGACTAGTGACTGGAACCTTGTTTCGCACACCCACCAACGCACTACTTAACGACCTAGGATGGGAGCGACTAGAAACGAGACGACTCATTCACAGACTTATCTTTTTCCATCGACTATATTACAACTACCCGCCTCTTCCTCCATACCTCACTAACCTCTTGACAAACACAAGACAGGACGCTACAGGACTTCAGTTACGTAACGCACAACTTCTCTCACTTCCCCCTATCCGTTTAACTTCCTTTGGAAAATCGTACATCCCTGCTACGATTAGACAGTGGAACCTTCTTCCTCAAACACTCCGTAACACTCCTTCTCGACGTGACTTCTCTCGTCAAGTCTGGCAGCGATTCGTGGGACCCGAGCCACCAGCACTTAACTCCGTAGGTACAAAAACACTAAACACACAACACACAAGACTACGTGTCGGCATATCAACACTACACGCCCACCTCTTTCGTCTCCAACTCACACCAAGTCCGTTGTGTTCTTGTGGACACACGTACGAAGACACTGTCCATTACATACTCTGGTGCCCCCTATACACGAATCACAGAACGAACCTCTTTAACGCAGCGCGACGCATTGTGCGCGACTTTGATGATTTGCAACCCAAAAACAAATTAGAGCTCCTGCTCTTTGGTAGAAATATTTCACAAACACAGGGTATAGACATCGCACATCACTTACAGACATTCATAGCACTTTCACAAAGACTCAATACACACAAATAACACAACAATCTCACATCACCAGCACTTTCACCACGCTGACCTGCTGATGCCGCCTGTGCCTGGCCACCTGATTTTCGAATGGCCGCTCGGCGGGCTGGTAGCGGGGCCTACGTGATCTGTTCCTTAGTTTTTGTTACATTTTTGTTTCATTTGTTTCCTCTGGAGAGGCGCAATGATTTAACCTTTTGCTTTTGCGCCAATCCATTATTGTTCTGTTTGATTTGATGTCCTTTTGTTAGCAAAATAAACGAACTGAACTGAACGTGCGCACGTGCAGGCACCCCACCCATGACTTATGGGAAGGCGGCGGCGGAGGGTCCTTAACCACACACCAAATTTGAACACAATCGGCTCAGCCGTTCCTGAGATATAGAATAGGGGTGTGCACATGCGCAGGTGCAGAGGCACCCCACCCCTGACTTGTGGAAAGGCGGCGGCTGAGAGGTCCCTAACCACACACCAAATTTGCACACAATCGGTCCAGCCGTTGCGGAGTTTTTACGAGAAAACACTTTTCAACACCCCTCACGCGGCACGCGCCACGCGCAGTAGTAGTCACCCACATGAGTCGGCACTGGTCTCAAACAGGTTAGGTTGGATGGGGCTAATCAGCAAAGAAACCCGCTTGTCAATCGGACGTGCGGTTGCAGAGATATTAGCTTCTCAAATGCGTCGCTACGGGCCGGGTCGGGCCGGGTCGGGCCGGGCCGCTCATATTCAGATTTTTCCCATTTACCACGGGAGGACGAGCGAGCGCTTCGCGGTCGCTCGTAATCACGTGATCTGACCTAAGATCACTGTGGGGCATTCCACAGTAAGACAACCGGTGGGTGCCGTCTGACCATTTTTAATTTCTTGAAAAGTTGTGCATTGGGGGTTTCAAGGGCATTGGTCACAAATTCCCCACAAATATTTTCACAAATATGGCCTTCCGTATTTTCCCAAGTTCGCTATGCAGGCCTAATTTTGACGACCAATAACTCCAAGACAAAAAAAAAGTGTTTTTTGTTTGGATCAGGATTAGTCGAAGAACAATTTGGCAATCACGGATTTTCGATTTGTGTTGTTTTTTGTTGTCACGTGACCTCGTGACCTACTTTTTGCACCGTGACCTTGACCTGTTGGAAACATAAATTAACATTTTCGTCTGATGACGATTTGAGCTTCATTGATGTACTTTCGTATACAAAATAAAAAAGTGGGGTTTGACCTGTAAAACCTACTTTTGGAGACTTCCGCGGTAAGAAACCATTTGTTTTTAAAATTTGCCGTCCCACCATTTTTAATTGTCTTGAAAAGTTGTGCGCTGGGGGTTTCAAGGGCGGGGAATTCATTGGTGGTGACAACAACAACAACACAAAAACAAGATAAGGCCTTCCGAAAATTTCCCAAGTTCACTGTGAAGGCCTAATTTTGACAAACTCCGAGACTTAGGCAGCGATTTCGATTTTGTTATTGTTTGGATCGGGATTGGTCAAAGAACAATTTGGCAATCTCGGATTTTCTATTTTCATTTTGTCACGTGATCTCGTGACCTACATTTTGCGCCGTGACTTTGACCTGTTGGAAACTGACATTATTTTTGTTTTCGTCTGATGATGATTTGAGTTCCATTGATATGTCCTTTCGTATAAAAATCTAAAAAGTGGGGTTCGACCTGTAAAAACTACTTTTGAGACTTGCGATGCACACAATACGCTGTTTGGGTACGTTACGTTGTATTGGCCTGGCAGGTCATATGGCGACCTGATGTCGGTGTAACAGGCACCAACAGAGAGGTTTCGTCGTCAGGAGTCACATTGGACTTTGTTTCGATAGCGCATGTTAAGTAGATGCGAAGTTATCCACGGACAGGTGCCCAAACAGCGTATTATGTCAGCATTGCAAGACTCAAAAATGATTTTTACAGGTGGAACCCCACTTTTGTATACGAAAGGACATCAATGAAGCTCAAATCTTCATCAGACGAAATGTTAATTTCAGCTTCCAACAGGTAAATAACGGCGCAAAAAGTAGGTCACGAAATCACGTGACAAGAAAAATAGAAACTCCGTGAATGCCAAATTGTTCTTCGACTAATCCTGATCCAAACAAAAAAAGTTTATCAAAATCGTTTTTTTTAGTCTCGGAGTCATCAAAATTAGGCCAGCATAGTAAACTTGGGAAAATATGGAAGGCTGCATCTTGGAAAACGTACTTTTTGGGATTTTTTAGGTTTCCACCAATTAATTCCCCGCCCTTGAAACCTCCAGTGCACATCTTTTCAAGAAAATTAAAAATGGTTGGACGGCAATTTTTCTTCTTCTTTTTGGTTGTCTTACTGCGTTTTTTTTGGTTGCCTCCCCATGTAAATATTAAAACAAAAATTGTATTTTCGAAGAAAGATTTATCCGCCACTGTACCAGGACAAAAATAACAACCTGCCGGATCGGTTTGGGAGGGGCAAAAACATACGTTTGCCTACCGATATTTCGTTGGGGGGGGGGGGGTAATTGCCCATTTTGCCCAACCGTAGATCCGCCACTGCTAGCATATGTTCTTACCTTGAAGCCAAGATTGACACTTTCCACCCTCGCCCAAACCAGAGTTTTTTTCCCAGATGAATTCAAATTGACAATCCCTTGTGGTTGGTGTTCATGTGCCTTTTCAAGTTCCTTCTTTCACCATGGAAATCGCAGCTTGTATGACCACAGCGGTATGTAAGGCCTTGACCGCAGCGTACTTTCATACGCGACGGTGGTTTACCCATGTTGGCTTGACTTACGAACGCAATATATCAATCACAAAAAAGTACGTAGGTATGTGGTATGCCTAATACCACGGTAAATAGAACCTAATATATTTGAACGCTATGAATTGGCTGTGAAGCACATCCCCGCTTCATCACAGATTCCCCAGATATGTACAATATGAGGGAGGATGAAAAATAATGCTGTCTCGCGAGACAGGCGTTAAGGGTCAAAATTACCATGGTGCAGCAGTAAAGAACCCCCTTATGAAGATCGTGCCTGTTTCGCCAGGTATTACCTTTCGCCCACCATTGCCTGTCTCGCAACCGATGAGGAAACAAGTACTAAATTCAATGTCGTGAAAGCTATGCTTTAACTTATGAAGAATGATCTGTGGTACGGAGGTCAATAGAAAACAGAAAATGACTTAAAACAATACTTGTAATTAACAATATTATTTATCCAGGGTATTGTGTTGCCGATGTTTTTCTGTCTCCCACTCCAGTGGACAAGTAAGCAGTTTTTTTCACCTCTGGCGTCGTCACCACTGGGAACGCTAGGGACATTGTCCCTAGTAATTTTCAGCCTTTCCTAATATGGTCCCATGTTAAAATGCATGTGCACTTGCACTTGTCCCTACAAATTTAAAACT